>SNQJ01S0023962.1:216151-242958 GCA_010110895.2 Picea sitchensis
GACGAAGGAAATGAAGACCCTGGATCATACCATTCTGGTCCAGGTTGTGATGGAGTATTCATGATTTGTATTGAAACATAGATCCATTTTGCATGTCTCGTGGCTATGTCTGAATTTTAATTCTTTAGAGAATAGATCCACAATATATTCTGGGTGGCTATGTTGATTCATAATGACATGGATCCACAATGTATATTTAGTGTCCATGACTCACTTGACATTTTGTAATCTGAGTATGGGAATGCCTACGTCAAACAATGGTATATTATTATGTTGATGCTTGATTGTTTGTAGGTTCCCGATTGGTGTGCTCCTTGTTTCCGACATAGACATTCTACAAAGTATTTAGGATGTCTCGATTTCTAGCCTCATAATTTGGGGGGCATTATGTTACACATTATTTTGGTCACCCCAGTGATCCATTGACAAACATGTGTTCATGTTCCCAAACATAGTCTTTTTCCATGAGGAAAGTGACTAGCTTTCTCCTCTCAAATACCCTATTAAATAAGGTCATCACAGGCTGCAAGAGGCATAGGGTGTGACGATGCCTGATCGTCACTCCCTACTCTAGATTTGGACTATGACGTCTCTATAGGCTGCACTATAGCTAGGGTGTGATGATGTCAAAATCCAGGGAAAATTCAAACTTCACGAAAGTTTTAGAAGGGTATCTTCTAGAAGATGAGGTGGTGTCCAAATGGTTTGGATCTTACTCACTTCTCTGATTTGGTGGGATCATCCTAATATCTTCAAACCATGTCTATTTTCCCTATATAAAGATGGATATCTCATGGAAAAGGTTAATAAAAAGGTTGAATAGGCTAAGAATTGGATGAGGAATTCTACTTTAGCTCATACATGAGAGACTCGTTTCAATTCATCAAGTCATTGTGGATCTTCTTCATTCAAGGTGTGAGAAAGTGTGTGTTTTGGAGCAAAGGGCCATCGAAAGGGGACCTTGCGACATCAAGTCTTTGGTTGTAATCTCCACTTTCACTTTAATATAATACAATGATATGTTTCTTTCCCACAAAAAATGTCTTGTTTTATTGTATGATTTGTTGATCACATGCATAATTTCTTGTTGAGTATATTGGATTGCTTTCACTTTGGTTGGCTTGTGTTCCCTTGCAAATTCAATATCACAGGAGCACTGGAGTGGAGCTAGTATGACAATGGAAAGAGGAAAAGACATTTAAACGATATGTTGCCTATCTCTTGTTAACTAGTAAAATCAATAGTTAGAGCTTAGGGAAAGCATCATATTCTGTTCTATTTTGTTCTAGATCTAGCTGGATTTAGGGAGATCTGTTTATGTCCACATTTACTGATTAATCCCATAACAACTGCAAGAAGAAATAAAATCCATAGAAGGATCATAGGCCAAATCAGAGACCACAAAAGAACCAAAGACTTGACTTGGGGTGAGTCAAGGATTGTGTTTGGGGCCTCTATTTCCCTTAGTTTTGATGTATAGAAGTTGCACAAGCTACCACAGAGTCAGATAACCAAGAAAAACAAGGGAAAATAAGGCTAAGAGAAAGAGCATGCAACATAAAGGTGCTAGAATAGAAAATGGTTGGAGGACAATGTACAACCAGTTTTGGGAGGAGCAATTGAAACATAATCAAGAAGAGAAGATAACTCATGGGTCCTCAATCAAGAAAAGGAAGGATTGTATTGTAATCAGGGGGAGAGTGAGAAAAAGATAAAAAGAGAAAAAGTAAGAATGGAGTTCTAATATGGATATGAATTGTAATGAGAACTAGTCTCGTATTACTGTAGAGCTAGTAATGAGAATCCTAGTTGATTTGGACCTATTTTGAGATTTACTTGTTGGTCTTATCAAGTAGGAAGTTGTAGATATTTTATGTAAGTTGTGCACATAGATGATTTTAGGGGCTAAATTTCGCAAATGGGCTAATTTTCCATAGTGTTTCCCAAAAAACAATTAGCCAATTTCCATTTTTTCTAAAAATGATTTGCCCAAATTCCATAGAATAAAATTATTTTTCCTTACAAATCGCCAAAAAATTATAGAAACTATATAAAATACTTAGAAATTTGAATAGTTTTACAAAACTATCGCCAAAGATTTTACATTTTTCATATTAAGGACTAGTAATATTAGCCCACGTTTCTACATCTTAATATAAATTTCCATCCTTAAAATCATCCCTGGTTGTGCATGTATCTAGAGAAAGGCCTATGTTATAATAAAATGTTGGTGGAGATAGAATTGAAATAAAATACCCTTGTTTATGATGATTCCTATGTTTATAGGCTGATATGATGTTCTGCATTTTATGCATGATGTTTCTGTGTGTTTTTTATGATGATTTGCACAACTATATTCTTATGCCTTGGGTTATGAGGTGTTCATGGATTTGATATAGTTAATATATTGTGTGCAAGAGTGGTAGTAATATTGATAACTCATATATTTGAGTAAGCATTCTTCCTGCCCTTTCCTAATTCATTAGGTCTCGGTTGTGCCTCGGGTGAGACTTATTCCCTTTGGGGAAGATGAAATTTCCAATGCACTAGAATACATCAGTACCCTTTTTTTGGTAACCTAAAGAGGATCTGTTTCTGACAAAAATTGCACCAACAAGACATTCTTTAACAGTCTCATTAATTCTTCTCTTGGTTCCAATAGCTAGTTGAACTAACCAAAAATTTTCCTACTTACATTTCTTCACTTTAAATATTTCAACTAGATTTGGATCTATATAGCTATGGGATGATTATCAATCTTACCTTCCACTTCTCTCATGTGGGATTGATAGTATTCTTGTCTATTATCCAAGGCTGCATAGATCCTTGGCATTCTTTTTCCCACATCCTCTACTATCTCCTCTTTCTTGATGTTATGAAAAGTCTTCATCCCATATCCTCGGTGAGGAAAATGTTTATACATGTGATCTCCTTCACATCCCCAACACTTTATGGGATTTTTTATTGACCTCTTTCCCAAGGAATCTGTCATTTTCTGATCACCTTGAGATGATTTCCCTTGCTAATGTTCTTAAGAACTATTTCTTATGAAAAATGTATTGAATCCTTTCTTCTTTTGATCGATATTTCCTTTCTTATTGTCATCCCAGACTTTTTGGAAATGTATATTTCCTTTTTATTCTCATACAAATACTTGGCCTTTCTTATTGATTCTTCTAAATTATTGGCCTCATCAAACTGAATTTTATCCTTGTAGAAGGATGGAAGTACATTCAGGAACCTATGAATGTTTACCTTCTCATCTATGATGAATCTCACATACTTGATAAGTTCTAAGGTTTTTTTTTATATTCATCCATATTCATGTTCAAAGTTTGAGTTCAAAGAAATCTTGCATCTTCTTTTCATAAAATTTCTCTGACAAGTATTGCTGCTAATAAAATTTCTTGAACTGGTTCCAAGAAATTATTTTCTCATCAAGGTGCTTAAATTGCTTCATTCGATCCCACCACAAAGATGCCTTTCACTGAAGGTGGTAGATTCTAATTCTATCTTCTACATTCAATGAATAATCATGTAACTAGAAATATTTTCTCATTCTCAAAAACCATGTGTATGAATCTTCTCCTTTTGTGTTCTCACCATCAAATGATGGTGTCTTAATTTTCATTAGATTCACTTGCAAGCTCTCTGACCCATGTCTCCTTCTCTAATTTCTGACCATAGACATACTTGGTCTACTCTGTGACCTTGAATGTGCATATTCTCTTATTGTAGAGTGACCCGGGGAATGATGATGTTGATTCCTGCTACCACTCCTTAATCGCCTAGATCCTTCATGATCATCTCTCTTATAATGAGGTATATATGTTTCTACTTTCATGGAACTAGATTCTTGATTTGTGCCTGAATCTTTGTTGACTTGATTTTGTAGCATATTTAGGATTTGCAATATCTCCTCTTGATATTTCATTATCTTCTCATTATCATATCTATATTTATTCACTTCTCTTTGCATGCTTCTCATAGTTATAGGCTCATGCCCATCTCTTATTCCATTATACTCAATCTCAATATTACCCATGTTCACATGGATATCTATGATTTATTCTCAGTGGCTATAATACCCTTGTGCATCATCCATATCTCTAGTTACCATAAAGGAACTAAGGTACATATCTTTAATTATTCATGAATGTTCATCCAACAATTGTTGTTAGAATTAATCACATTGCAAAATATTTATTAATTAGATTACATGTCATTATTTCATTTCAAAATATGAATAATATCAATTCATTATTCCAAAATATTATTCTTTAAATGCATTCGTCTTTGAAATATCTTTCCAACGGTTGTACCTGGTGGGTATTCTATATGCACTAAAAACAAACTAAAAACCCTCAATTAAATTGTCAACCCGGGGTAAGTAAACTTAGAGTTGTAGAAAAATATATGCCAAGGTAGACGGGTTGGTAGTAGTATAGTCTAACAAAGGAAGCAGCTATCTAAGGGCTAATCTATTCAATCGAATACTATTAATGGAAAAAACTACTAAGAAACTTCAACTATGTAACCTAGTTAACCTTTGGACAAGGGATTGATGGATAGTTCTAGGAAAGCAAATTAAGACCCTACTTAAAGAAAACTATCTCAATCATAATAATAAGAAAAAGAAAACTATTTAAGCATAACAATAAGAAAATGCAAACTATTCATCTAATAAGCAAATAGCAACAACAAAACTACTTCAACTAGCCTACTTAAATTCAATAAGCAACTATCCTATGAAAGAAAGAAAATAGACAAGCAACTACACTATCAAAGAAAGAATAGACAAGTAAGAAAATAACCTATTAAAGCAAGTAAACTCAATAAGAAACTAACTAATCTATGAGACAAATGAACTCTATTCTTAAACTAATCTTCACAACTATTTCTAATTTACAAAAGGAAATCTACTAAATTGAAAGAAAAAAGTAACTAACAACTAATCCTTGATATATGATAAGGAAACTACATTTTAATCTACTAAAGAAAGCAGACTATCTATCCTACAACAACAATAAAACTATCTTTTAATCTATGAAAGAAAGAAAACTAATCTATGAAAGCAAGAAACTATCTTCTAATCTATGAAATTTAAATGCATTCTATACTAATATAAGCATACTCATAATATACTAAATTCAATCATTAACTACAAATTGAAATTGTAGCCTAAATCTAAGAAAATGAAATTGCATGAAATAAATTAAACTAGCTCTATCTTAACAATTCAAATTGCAAAAACGAGAAATACTTAAAAACATAAATTAAACACCATTTCTGCATATGACAAGTAAGAAAATGAGAAACTTAAATGATAAATTAAGTAAATGAAGTTACATAGCAACTAGATAGGCAACTAGATTTAAAAACTAAAGCCTAATGACTATCCATCCACCGAAGCCCTGTGAAAGAAATCACGAATAAAAAACCTATTCTAAAACAATGTTTTTATCATCTATTCCAGCATAAAAGAAAACTTAATTTATCATCTAACTACACACAAGGTTAGTCCCTAAGCCTGCAAGATTGTTCCTATCATCTACAAAGTCATTTCATATTAACAATATTCCTCATAACAACCTGCAAAACTAGATTAAAACAATTAAATCATAAACAACAAATTAAATAACAAAGAAGTAAAATAACATTTCATATACAGGAAAAAAAATAAAAAGATATTTATGCTACTTAATCTACAAGAAAATTCATAGAATAGTTACCCAGACTGTCGGTGGGCCCCCCAATAGTCGTGGTTACTCTTCAAAGGCACACCACGAACTTCAGCAACACAAATTCACCATCAAAACTAAAAACGCAGGTTTTACACAATTCTGGCAAAATGAAAATGGCAGAATAGAGGGAAATTGTCTTTTCCCTCTAACACACGACTTCTTCACTTCCTCTCTATTGTATGAACACCATGGTGGTATTTATAAGCTTTATAGACCAAGTGGTCGACCACTGGAGGGTCGAACCACTTCTAAAAATAACAAATTACATTAATGGTGCCTTAACTGCCGAAATGGATCGAGCCAATAATCGCCCTGCTCAACAACCCAAACTGAGTTGTCAAGATTTTTGTAGCTGAAGGGGGAAATCACGAGCAAAACCCATGTTCCCGATTCACCCATTGCTAGTCGCTGATACCATAACCGCCAAGTCGCCCATCATTTTTATGCAGGACAGAGTGTCAGACTGGGTACCAGATGCATAATTGAAAACCACGAACTGCTCTTAACCCATTCATAATTTCAGGAAACGACTTGGAGGGGACCTAATTGGGCATATTATGCACAAACCCATCTGCCAGATTTTTTATATTCCACTTCATGCTCCCACAATTTAAGATTTAAGTTCGCTGCATGTAATAGTGCTGGATGGAGTATCGGAAGCAGAAACATGATGCGATTTTTCCCTGCAACACAAAAAAATGCGAATTATATTCTTGGAAACATAAAAACATAATGAATTATACTCAAGATCGACATAAATCACGAATTATGCATACCTGGTGTAGATCATAGCGTTTTGGCACAAAATTCTTCAAAAAACTTCTCCAAAACATGAAAAACACATATATACATTCGGCAAAAGTATCTAATTATTGTCATAAAATCGATCATATCATGGGCCCAACAGTGCCCATGCCTCATTAAGAGTTTTGAGAAAAAAGTTACAACATTTACAAGTTGCAATCTCCACTCTTTTACTACTACATAAATCGTTTTTATCGCTTCCTGATAAATTTTATTGGCCAAATCAAAATTATCGGTGGATATATGTCTTCTCCTCCTCAATAAGGTTCCATCGAATATTCACATTCTCAAATATGAGCTCCAAGATGAATGTTATGGTCCATATAAGTTTTGATTATTTTTCCCAATTTGTCCTTGTATGCTACAAGTGTCTTATTTCTATTTTTACACTTTTTTACATACCCAGATCCCAAATATAGCTCTATGGCTCATAATATTTCCAAAAAATACTCTTTTTCCTCAAACAAACTTCCGATTAAGGATTCATTCTCGCTAAATTTAATTCGGTGCCAAAATTTTATCTCAACTGTTTTAGTCGTAACTTTCTCATACACGATCTATTTTGCACCCAAAATAGCTCATTGGAAATCTCTATTTGAGTCCTTTAGTTTAATCCATAGAGATTGAATGTACCATGGTATACTATGTTCTTATGGGTCTTTCATTTCCTAAAAACATCATTTAGGGCCTCAAAATCGTCCAACAAGTTCGTGACCATCAAAAACCCCAAAAAATATTAAAATATTTGGTAGTTTTATTGTTGTAACAACCTTTTAAATTTTATTTGTCGATCTCAAATCATGGGAAATATGAATTGTTTATCTACTCTTTGTCGGTGATCAAATATCATTGATTTCATATTGTAAACCAACTTTCCCACTGATCTCCTGACGGTCGATCATCAACCATCGACCATCTCTTTGTTGACATGGAAACTATGCTAATGCAAAATGTCACGTAGATGTTGATGTGGAATGACACGTCACCCCAAGGTATCAAATTGGTTGATGTGGCATGACACAAGGATTCTTATGTGGCATGACACGTGGATAATGACATCATCATCCTCTTTTCCTTCATCGATGATCAACCACTTCTTTTGGAAGACTTAAAACAATCTTCTAAATCATTCGATGTTTGATCATTGACCATCGATGATTGAAGATTTCTCTCACTCAAATGAAAAATCTCACCAAATTTTGTCTATCCTTGATTATCTTCCATCGACCATCAATGATCCCCTTTTTATGCATGAAACCTTCACCAAATTATATCGATCTCCGAACGTCGACCATCGATGAATTTTGTTGGCGAATTTCGACACTTAGAATTTTTTTTATTAAAATCCCGATGAATTTGGATATTTAATATTCCATTCAAAATGATATTAGTAATTTGGATGTTGATATTATCAAACTTCACCCAACTTCTTATGACACCAACCATATTCCATTGGCCATCGGATATTTCTTTTGTATGCATGGTACTTTTTCCAAAATCTGTCAATTCTCAACCATCGACCATCAGTGATCGTAGACTTCTTTTGGACGAACCCAACTCTTCACAAAACTCATCGATCTAACCATTGTCCATTAGAATATTATGTTGGTGAACTTCAACACTTAGGAATTTCAACCCAATTCTCTAATGAATCTGGAGCTCCAATCTTCTCATTTTCCCAATCCCCAAAATCGAATTTCATCCATTGATCTACTCAACCTTTCAAATGTTCGAAACGTTATGAATTTTTAAATTTATTAAAATGAATTTGGGTGAATGATCTCGCGATTGAACGTGATCTCAGCCTTTGATTCATCAAATCTATCTAGATTATTCATTGACCATTAAAACTCATATTTCGACATTTTAGGTCGAGTTTAACTCTACAACTTTGAAGATTGGCTCCATTGAACCTATTAAATAGTTTTGATTCATTTAAACGTGAATCTTGATCATGAATTTGGGGATTTCACTATGAATTTCTCCCGAATTTCCCCAAAATTCACATAGACCAAAGTCTGCAACAACAAATTTACCCAAATCTGCAGTGGTTCTTGTCCCATACATGTCCCATGTTGAACCATAAGCTTTATTACCACTCTGTAACGTATGCAACCACTAGTTAGGTCATGTAACTACTAAAATGAACCAAGAAAAAATTGATACTTACTCACAATGTGGAAATAACCCACAACATGACATTCATACACATGCAACTATCTATGTTGCTTAAAAATGTAAATACAATTTCTTAACTATGCATAGAAACAAGTAAATAATGTACCGTAACATTCAACCACATAAACAAGGATTTTAATTCTTCATTCTGATCCTAGCAAGAAATAATAACAAAATACAGTTCATAGTAAATTTCACAACAAATATATTAACATTATACATACATAAGCACAACAAATAACAACAATTATCTTATAAAATGTGTAACCTGCTATAGAGTATGGATGTTCCTCCCAACTGTAGTCATGTTGTTCTAGTTCTCAACAACAAGACACTGTCAAGATGGGGCTATGAATCCACAAGAGATGGTGGTCCGTAAGTGTTTTGGAAAATTTTCCTCTACGGATAGGTGGAACCCCTCTTGGATCAATACTCATTTCATCCAAGATAGAAAGAAACAAATAGTTTTATACTTCCCCTCTAGATCTACTCTATGTGTCAACAATCATAATGAGAAGAGAAGGATATATGAATTACCTCTTTTCTGTCAGTTGTCTTCACTGCTGTAACCCTTGATCTTGATGTCCAAGCTCTTTGTGCAAGAGAAGTCCTACAAGGAAAAAATAAATACCTCCTTTCTTCCACTATATATTGTTAAGTAGAATATATCTATATATATCAAATTAGGAAAAAAATAGACATGCATATAGTGAATAATATCAACATGAGGGGAACAAGCCATGTTATATTATGGAAAACAATAAATAGTGAATCATTTACAACCTTAATGTCGATGCCGAAAAAAATCCCGCAAGCTCTTTTTTCCAACCCCTTGAATATCACAAGATCAACAGTATGATAGTCGAGAATTCTTCCCCCTCTTTCACCCAAGAATGGCCTTCATTATATAGGAGTTGAGGCAACATAAACATAGGATAATTTTGAGGATAGGATGGGATCAAAAGAGGATTTATCTGGGAAAAAAAAGATTTACAATGCTTTGGATAGAGGGTAGCTTGAACCAACCTCTAACCAACTGAAATCTCCTGGAAACCAACTCTCAAAATAAGGAATGATAGTTGTAAATA
Source organism: Picea sitchensis (assembly GCA_010110895.2). NCBI lineage: Eukaryota > Viridiplantae > Streptophyta > Pinopsida > Pinales > Pinaceae > Picea > Picea sitchensis. The sequence goes on from SNQJ01S0023962.1 coordinate 225,966, forward strand.
CTTCATCACCCCCCTTAGAACTAAGCACGGGGAGAGGTTATTGCTCCCCTATAATTGGGCAAGGAACAATGTTCAGGGTTTATTCTCCTCTCCATATGGGAAAGGGGCGATGATCCTAAAAAAAGGACAAAAAATCAAGTTGGAAGCTAGTATTTTGACCTCCAAATGATAGGTTTCCCTTCCAACATGTCTAGGGATTATGAAAAACACTCCCTCATGGTGATGAAATTATGAAACTTAAGTGCGACACTTGGTAGTGTGAAAATAGGTGTGTAACAGATGCCCCCTAAAGCATGAGGTTAGAAGAGAAATTGATGGCCGAAATACTTAAAAAAATGTGTACGTAAGGGTGTTGGAATAGGAGAGCTTAGAGGAATCTGAAAAACAAACATCAAACAATATATATGTATCATCCTTGAGGTAGGCATACCCACACTTGGAATAAACTAACTCAAAGCATGGTTTCCGACCAATACATTGTGGATCCATGAAATCACTGACTAAGGATATGGACACCAAAGATAAAATGTGGATCCATACCTTCCATAATGTGATCAAGTCGTAGCCAAAAAATAATACATGGTGGATCTAAGATATGACAAAAACATAGCCGCATACCAATACAAAGTGGACCTATGTGACACAATAAATATATATGTGACACAACAGATGGAAACGAATGCATAAATCAACTCTAATCTTAAGTATGCTATATAAACAAATATGCTAACAAGACAATATAAGAGGCCTACCTCGTCCATACATTTGATGAAGTCCACCATTGAGCACTTGACCCAAAGCAATATACCTGCAACTAGTCCTCAACAACCAAGGAACACAAGAATATGGTGATAATATATAATGTTAGCACATTCAATAACATAATCTATCAATATTCATAACAAATACGCCCATGGAATAACAATTCAAATATTTGTGAGATATTAATTGGACGAGAAAATAGTATTTCTATTAATATATAATCATTAGAAGTGAATGAGTAACAAACTTTCATGTCGGCACGGTTCAGAATCAAGAAACTAAGTTACTTCTAGTTGGGCCTCCACCACTTCAATCCTCCACCAAAGGTAAGCTCATATAAGAGAGACAATGGAGTTCTCAATCAATAATGGAAGATCTTGGGGGATGAACAATGTGTTCAGACTTAAAGGACAAATGGATCCAGACTCAATATGAAGTGAATAATTTATCCAGAGGAACTTTTCTCTCAAAGTTGAATTATTTCTCCTCTTTTCCATAGCTTCGATTTGGCCCACTTATAGCCTTCAAGTGGAACTGAAGGGCCAAGTCAGAATGTTTCCAGTATATGGAAGGCCAAGGATCATTGATCTCGTGACGTGACATGGAAACCCGAAACCATTTTTTAATTTTGGGCACATTTCCCGATGTACGTGGGTTGTATTGGTGAAACCTATGTATACGCGTGTTGTAATATACGCAGGGCACATATATGTGGAAAAATCATGTTTTTATCTCTGGGGTTTGCAAAAAGGGACTTCAAGTTTGCATAGGGAAATGGAAAAAGGCCCTCTATGCAAGATTTCATGGGGTGAGGCAAGCATTTCTATAACACCAACATGATGGCCATACAAGAATACTCTAAGTACTCAAATAATCTCCATCGCAACCTAGGTGAGGAACGTAACAGAGGTGAGTTCTTGAGGAGTTATCAAGGTCTTCATCCTAATCCTGAAATGGTACGATTCTAGTCATGTGAATAGATGTGTTGATATTGAACATGGTAGAAACCATTTGATTACTGGTCATTGATGTATATCGTTAACAAGTGCGAGGTAAATATCCAATGATGACAATGATTACCAAGGTACCCTAGTACATTACAATGAATGTAAATAAATGAGCTGAGGTCGAACATTCATGGAGTCATTCGATCAAATTTCAATGATGTAAACCTATTGTCGAAAGAGAGGAGACCTACCATTGGGGCATGAAGGTTCCAAGGTATTAACCCGTATCTAAGTCTAATTCCCAAATAATGTGTTTAATTCGATAGGAACAAACTTGTTGAAGGAGGGCCATTATGTGTCCCCCATCATCGAAAAGAAACTGACAAAGAAAAGAGATATAAGATAATGGATTAAATGAGCACACAATGACATGATTATGAAGGTTTTTAATATCATGGAGTGGTTTATTTGGGATGAACTCTCTTGAACATTGTGAGTCACGAAAAATGATTTGGAAGTATTGAATCGATCGAGAGATAGAACAAAACATAGTGTAATGATAATTGGGGGAACTCTTTAGGTGGGTTGAAGGAGTATAATGACTCATAATATTGGTATGACTTGGAGACAATGAAATTACCCAATTGTAATACAAGAAACAAATAGGATCCATGTTCGAGGGTGACAACAAACATCTTCCAAAATGCTTTCCAAAAAAATGGCCCACTTCCCTCAATCCCCCCCCACCATGAACGAAGAGTACCTATTTTATTTTTAACAATCTTGAGGAGGGTAATAGATGCTCATTATAGCTCATATTTGATGAGTCCCTCATCACATGTTTAACGAACCTAAGGAAGGAGGGGTTTGATCCCATATGGGTCCTACAATGTATAATTTTACGATCTCGGAGAATGTAGACTCAACACTCATTTTACATTTCGAGATATGAAAATAACTTAAAGAAAACTCCATGGGTGTTATTTTTCATAAATTTAGTCCCTCGAGACCGAAAAAGTTTAAAACAATACAAGAAAGAAATCTTCTAGTCAATATTGACTAGATTATTTCTTTTTTGTTATTAGTCCATCCGGTCTGAAAAATTGTTAAAATTACATTAAATAGACACCCTTTTAGATAATTTTAATGAGTGTTAAAGGAAACAAAATCACCTGACAATATTTTCATGTTTAGAGAGTCTGAAAAGAGATTAAAGGAGACTCCAAAGAGTTCATTTTTTGTATAGTTTTTACGATCCCAAAAAAGTGATAAAAGTTTACTTGGTAACTTATTCTCATGTATTTACAAGCATGAGAAAGAACAAATACTAAGCTCTTCTAGAGAAAACACATGGCATGCAACTAAGTTCCAACGGGTGAAATGAATCCTAAGAAATGACTATGATAGGGTGTAGCAAGGAGGCATAGAAAGCGAGGACCACTCACAACAACATGTATCTCTTGACAGTAACTGAAAAATGGGAGCAACATCAAGCATAATTTCAATGGTCATAAGCAAGAGAGATGACAAATAGAAGCAAAGTAGTAGCAAGCACAACCATTAGGAGAATAATAAGATGTTTGCTTCATTTTTTAATGACCTTGAAACAGAGAATGGATTATGCTTGAAGTGTTTGCTTCATTTTTTAACAAGCTTGAAACAAAGAATGAAACTGTGCTCGATGTTGGTTTCATTTTTTAATGATCTTGAAACTAAAAATGATATATGCTCATAATGATACCAATTGATGATTTTCTTTCCAATTTGATGTCCATAGGTTGGTACTTTGAGTGATACCTATTGGTGGTATTTTTCCCAACATGATGTCGAGAGGTTGGTACATTCCCCCTAGCATAATCAAAATAACCCAGTGACTTAAATCCGATATGATTTCTAGAGGCTGGAGACATTCCCCCAAGACTTATTTGGTCTGTTGAATCTTCGTTTGCACCTGATTAGTTTCATGGCTACTAATAAGAATAGGTTCACCATAGAGGGAGGAAGAAAGAGGATCAACTGAGACAGTAAGAGAAAATGAAGGTTCATGTACTAGATCAAGTGGAAGACTCGATTCAATTGGAGCGGGGTGTTTTTCTTGAATTGCATGATATGCAACCTATGATGGACTAAGTGGCATGGTGTCACCTAGTGATTCAAGTTCAGATTGTCTAGGTATTACCCAAGAATAAAATTATTTAGGATATTGTTTCACTGTAGCCGAAAGAATTTTGATCATGGAAACTAGATGCAGGGGATCAAGGGAAACCAAGGGAAAGACTCTCATGAGCGAGGAATACTTGAGGAGACCAACCCCCACACTCTCATACTCAATATTGGAATGTCCTACGAAAGGGATATTATTAACAATGTTTTTATGAATTTAGGGTGTGCAGTAATCAAGTTGGTCTATCTTCATAAGTTTTCCTTGGTGAGGAAATTGCAAGAGGCGAAAGACCAAATATGTGACATAGGTGATCACATAAAACCAACTACGACCAAGAAATAAGTTATATTCAAGGGATTCATCGAACACTTCTAGGTCAATAGAAATGGTTTTCTCCCCCAACTCAATGACTAAAGAGTGTAAGAATCCATAAGGTTTGAAGCCACGTCCATAAAATTCTTTGAGGGTAGTGGGATATTGGTTGAGTTCAGGGGATCCAGTGGCTCTCCAACAAGATAACTACATGACACAAGTTGAGGCTCCTTCATCCAAAATAGTATGATGGATATTCTTTCCATGAATGACGGTGTGAATTTGGAATGTTAGGTGGTGGGAGAGCCTTGATTTGAAATATTCCAGGTTAAACATAATAATATTAGATGTAGTTAGGTCCACATGTCCAATAGCTAACAAAAGGGTTCTATGTTGGCTAAGAAAATTTTGTAGAACTTCAAGTGTCAACATAGCACAAGGTTCCTGTGCCAAATCTTAAATAATGTTGTAGTTTTGGGTAGAATGGGAACTTGGATTAAAATTTGATTTTTGAATTGTGCTCTTAGGTGGGCGCAACACGCAGTAAAAAATATGCTTTTCTATTTGAATAGGGTTGTAAGGTGGAGGAGTAGTGGAAGTGGATGGATTATCGGTAGCACCTTCGTTGGAAATGCTTTCTAGAAAGGTGTTGTATGTCTTGGATCAATTTTTTATACTAACTGTCTCGTCACACATAAGAACATTGGTGCTTGTAGAAGCATCCCCATTTGGAGCATGATCCTCATTTACCCCTTGTGGAGGGGAAGGATTATGGGAAATCATCTGTTGTTGTCGAGGAAGGAAAGGGTTAGTTAACACTGCAGGTTGGGAGGTTCCCTTTAAACATTTTGTGACTTCCTCATGATGGGGATAGTCCTTTGTATAATGGTCATATTCATAAATAAGTAAGGGAAAGTTCTCATTTATTTTCAACTTGTTTTCAGTAGTTGTTTTGGGTTTTGCATTCCCCTACTGGTTATAATATGTTTTGGAGTTACATTTATTTTTTTTCTTGCCTCCAAGTTGTTGAGATGAAGTGGATTGAACCACATTCACCTTGGAGGATTGTGCAGGAGAAGGAGCATATTTGGTTTTTGTAATAGTATTTTATGAGTCTGGGTGGCCTTGTTGCTCAGTCGATTCGGTTGTAGACTAGGATTTTACAGAACCTATCATGCCATAGGCATGGGATTCCATGGATTGTCTTAAAGGATGATTCGAAGGAAGAGGAGCATGAGGAATTAGTTAATAAAATGTGTCAAAATGAGAATACACTAGGGCCAAATATTTATCATGGTTGATATCTTTCTCTTCAGTGACAACACCTCCCATGGAAACATCTCTAACAATGGATGGTAGGAGTGACTTACTGAATCAATCTTCCAAGAGTTGGTCCATAATTGCATCTTTAATCAACCATCATTGTTGCCTCCATTCATGAATATGATCAAACATATGGGTGGATGTGGATTACCTAAGAAAGGTTAGAAGCTCAGTACCGGTATCATACTGGATTGGTAGTTGGAAATGGGTAAAAAATTCCATAGCGAGGGAGTTAAAGTTTCCAAAGGAGTATCGTGATAGCTCGATATACCATTTTTTTCTCAAACCTGTGAGACTTATTTGGAAAAGTATTAAGTGAATGGAATCATCCATCAAGGAGTTGTAATAACACCAAATATGGAAGGTCATTACTTGATTTTTGGGATATTCTCCAGGCTTCTTGTCGAACTTTGATATATCATAGGGTAGTTTGGCAGGAATCGATGTCTAGAATAGGGCATGTTGCTTGGGATTGTTACTTGAACATGAAAAATCAGGAAGATATAATGTATCTTAAAAGGGAAGTTGTTGGATGGCTTTCATATATTGGAAGTATTGATACATCATGGGTATACTAGTAGGAACATGTATTAGTTATGATGGCATGGTAAAACATGATGGTCTTCCCATATACTGTAGTTGAGAGGGTTGGGGAGTAGGAAACATGGGGTTCATGGATTGAGTGGGAAAAACTCCTTGCGAAGGGATGCTCATCGAATAAGGTTGACCCCATGGAGTGTTTTCAACTCCCGTATATTGTAGTCCAATATAAATTCCTTTAGTAGTATCAATGGAGGGGAATCACAGAGTAGTTTGTCCCTAGGCTTGTAGGTGGTTTTCAGTAAGGTATTTCCCCCAAACTAGTTGTTTCCCCTATGATGAAGATTTCCCCATATTTGAAGGTTCCCCCCCAGCTGTAACTGCCCCCCATGGTATGAGGTTGAACAATTTGTGTGACTCTCATAGTGTTACCAACTTGTCCTAGAGGGGGGGAAACCAAGATTCTTGTCACAGGGCCTAGGGTAGAAGCACTGTTGGCCAGTTGAATAGAGATAGGTAGCAGAGGAAAGCCAAGTAAAGAACTTGGTGTAAGGATATATGCAACTCTAGTGGTGGGAACATAACTAAATCCATGTGTGAAAGGTGTTGTGCTTGCAGATGGTTGTGATCGGGCAATCTAGGTCAATGATGTTCCCCCACAAAGGAGAAACACCAATACTAAATATTTGTGGAAAAGTAGGTATCACAGGTTCAAGTACAAAAAATGTAGAGCGAGGGGGTGATACCACCAATATCTCTGAATAGTCAAGTGGAATGGGATCCATTCCTAAATACTTACTACTAGATTTATTAGGTGGTAAGAGGTAGGAAGAGAAAGAATCAGTATATCTTATGGATGGTATCTCAATGACTAGTGAATGAAAGGGACCAATTAAAGGGGGATTTGAAAGAGGGAAAAAATTTCCTTCTTTGATGGTTTCAGCCACCCCTTTGAGTTGGTCACTTAAGGGAGAAACACTCCCAATATCATAATAAATATCTTCATTGATGTTTCCTTCATTGGAATGGTTGTGTGGAGGATTATGCCCTTTAGGATCCAACGCCTGCATTCTATGAGATATTCAAAGACCTTGGTTGGCCATGGTGAAATTATAACAGAAATGATGATTCTTAAGGCCAACTACAAATGTCGAAAGAACACACCCCTAATAAATCTAAAGGAAATAAACTATGTAAATCGTAGGTGAAGGGATATTTTGAAGATGGGATATCAAGCGATCAACAAAGATATGAGAAAGAGTTATGATAATCCTCACACAAAAATCCCCCCAGGTGCAAGTAATAACCCACAGGAAAATACCCTCTTGGTTCCCTGAAGAGGAGATTGATCTTTTGTCACATGTACCATAAGGAACCTTCATTGTAGAAGGAACCCTCCTTCCAGACACCTGTGTGGAATCCTAGTAGAGGTTACTATGTTTTCCAATTCACAATGAATAGTCAGGGGGGTACAGTCGACAATCAATACTAGCAAATGGGCATGGGAATGCTGGACACAAATCCACGTCCCAAAAAGTGAGAATAAGTGGTGTCACTCCGAGGACTTGCCACTCTTCAAAGCCACAAACTTACCATAGTGCCACTAGGAAAACAAAAGAGGGGAAATCTCAACCAATCACTTTGCTTGACCTCATGTTTGACTCCTTTGTGAGAGGATATTTCCCAACTAACATTAATTACTGCTACTATATTTTCTCTCTATCTAGTATTACACAATTATACAGTTTTGTTTAGCATCCTTGAATATTTTACTCGCTTTTCCCTAATCCAAAGGCCCTATCCTTACACTATTGTCGGTGTGCTATAAAACAAAATATGTCTAATTGGTTTTATTAAGTTCCTTGGTTAGTTTTTAATGGCTATTTTTTACTCAATAGGGTCTATGAAGATGAAACTCATGGTGTTATGACTCGACCCTAAAAACATGTAGAAAGAATGAAATGAAAATATTTGGTTTCGATGAATTCTATCCGAGGGAAGGAGAGGAGCTCTTTTTCTTTTTAATGAAAATAAATACCCAATACCATGGAAATTTTGTTTTTCCTTTAACAAATGCAGAGAATTTAAAATTCCAAACTATCAAATTAATATCCTTTAAATCCAAAAACAAATGCAAGACAATCTCTTTTACAATGTGTATCCAAAACTCTACCTATGGAAGTAGAATGAAAACACTTTTTGTTTCCTTCTTTTCAAATTACATGAAAAACTAAAAATATAGTCTTATTTTTCTTTTGCTTTCAATCAGAATGAAAGGGATCAATGACACTTACAAAGGATCTCAAATCTAAATAAGATGAAGAAAAAAAACACTTAACTAGGCTAACAAGTAGTAAAATAATCCAATCACAAGGATGGCTTCAACACTTGTTACTTGCAAACATAAAACTCAATCTTTCAATGGTCGCAAAAAACCAAAAAAATTGAAATCAAGAGAAATCCCTTTTTGAAACCTTTTAAATCTGATCAAAGAAAGATTGAACATCCATGAAAGAATTGTGATAAGGCCAATGAATTATTGAATCTATGAAGGATCGGTGTTTATCCAAAGAGAAGAAAGAACTCAATCAAAGGAGGCCTAAAACAACATATTCCAATTCCTAAATAAACAAAATAGATTCCAAAGACAAAGAAGGAAGTTTGAAAAGTCTTAGAATCAAAATTATAGAGTTTAGAATGCCCAAAGGTAATAGGCATTAGACCAATAGTCACATAGACTCAAAAAAAGGATAAAGAGAACCTAAAGTGATATAGTACTCCAAAAATTGATAGGAGAAGGAAAATTTCAAAAGGAGTCATAAATAATTGCAGTTACGAAATTTAAAAAGCAATCAAAATATTAATAAAGTAGCAAAGGCTCTTATGTAAAAGCATGAGACAAAACACTGACAAAAAAGAGAAAGGGAAGGGTCAAAATTCACGAAGAAAAGAGATTAAATCCTTTGTAACACTGAATAAAGGTTGATTTTCAAGGCCTCATCACTCCCAAGACACTAACAGAGGGGGATAGTCAAGATACTATCACTTTGTACTCCCTTATAGGGGAGGGATGAATTCTGGAACTTGGTGAAAAAGACAAACATTTTCCCTGATATAATGAAGGGTCCGGTTCTTGAATGAATATACTTTCTAGGGATGATGAGGAAAAGGGAAAAATCAAATAATATCCATACCATCAAGAAGGATAAAGTAACAAATAAGAACTCAAAAGGATAGAAAATACCAAGGATAGAAAATACCAAGGAAAGATCAAAATGATCGCTCCCCAATATGGCCGCCAATTTCCATTGTGGAAAAGTTTCCCCGACAGAAAGGTGAAATGATCTAGGTGGATATCGATGACCACCCACCTCTTCCAACTGGCTCAAAACAATTTTATGACAATTTTAGCAATTTACTATTTTTAGCAGTTTGTAACTTTTGGGGCCATTTTGAGGGCCTAAATGACGTTTTTTCAGGATAGAGCTTATCAATGATAGCCAAAGGCTTTGATTGAGCCCTGAAAAATGAATCTCCCCGATGATACCTTTGCCACGAGCTATCGTGCACCCCAAACGAAGATCGTATGCCAATGTTACACCCTCGGGAATTTGATACACCAAACTACCCAAAACGGGGTCCACAAAACTATTGGATTTTCATATTCTGGGGTTAGGGTTTCGTATTTTATTTATGATAAAAATGCCTTTGGATCCTCATTGTAAAATCATATTCTTGTGAATGTGAGTAGCAGACACATCTCTTCTAAGAGATAAGTTGCCACCATTCTAGCGAGTCTTTCACTCTGTATTTTTACAGTCATTGTACATTTTCACTCATTAATAGAAAATTGTGTATTACTGTATCTCTGTGTTTATGGTTGCATATCTGAGATAAATTTCTATTATATTATTGGATATCTGAGATATATCTTCACATTTCTTTATTATATCTCCGCTCTCATTTTGTGCCGAAAATAATCCGGATCATGAAACCCCCCTTGGATCAAGACTCCTTTGGTCCCATACAGAAAAAAAAGGTTTTATACTTTACCCCTAGATCTACTATTTATGTCAACAATCAGAATGAGAAGGGAATGGTAGATGCATTTCCTCTTTTTTGTTAGTTTTCCTTTCTACTCCATCCCTTTATCTTGATGTCCAAGCTCTTGGTGCAAGATAATTCCTGCAAGGAACAAAGAAATACCTCCTTCTTCCACTATATATTGTTAAGAAGAATAGATCTATGTATATTGGCTTAGGGAAAAAATAGACATGCATATAGTGAACAGTATAATCATGAGGGGAATATCCCAAGTTATATTATGGAAATAAATAAATAGACAATAATTTACAACCTTAATGTCGATGTTGCAATAGCTCCTCCAAGATATCCTTTCCAACCCCTTGAAAGTCACAGATCAACAATATAATATCCTAAACTTATTCCCCCTCTTTCACCCAAGATTGACCTTCATTATATAGGATTTGAGGAAACATAAACATAGGATAATTTAGAGGATATGATGGGATCAAATGAGGATTTAGTTGAAAAAACAAGATTGACCTTGCCTTGGATAGAGGGTAGCTCGAACCAACCTCTAACCAATTGAAATATCCCAGAAACCACCTCTCATAATAAGGAATTATAGTTGTAACTACTTCATTTCCACCAAAAAACTAAGCACGGGGTGAGGTTATTTCTCCCCTATAACTAGGCAAGGAGTGATGATCATGGTTTATGCCCCTATCCATATGGGCAGGGGGGCGATGATCCTAAAAAAATGGACAAAAACTCAAGGTGAAAGCTAGTATTTCAACCTTCAAATGATAGTTTACCTTCCAACATGTCTAGGGAATATGACAAACACTCCCTCATGGTGATCAAATTACGAAACTGTGTAGTGTGAAAAATAGGTGTGTAACACTAAGGATCGATAATGTTCCCCTCACAATAGTCAAACTCACAACTGATTCCGGTCCACCATATCTCTTCCCCTCAACCTGCACAACTCAAGGGATGGAATACCCGTTCACTGCTCATAGTCCCTCACACATTTCTATCTCCCTCTAGGGCTTCCAATATAGGACATATATGAATTATACTTATTGGGACCTCCAGAATTCTATAGCTGCAACACGAATTATCCCAACAGGAAAACACATGCTTCCTTGGATGAATTTTGAACAAAAATTCACTCTCAATCCCACAACCTCTTTCTCCATGAAATTACAACTCCAAACAGTTTCCAAGCGTGACCACAACAACTAGATTCAAGATTTAGTACTCAAAACTCCATTCCTCACTAGAAAACTCCATGTAAGGCTACTCTTCATGCCAATAACATGAATGCATAATTTTGGTGTCCTACCCATACAAATTTCCTCTATTTCGCTTGCTTTCTAGACTTGCACTCTTCCCCAAGATGATTGTACTCATCCCCCATGCTCTCAATAACTATGGGATGTGACTCTCACACCCACCCTCTTACATCAATTGAATGATTGGGCTCTAGAACACTCAATGACTAATGGAAGGTTCATGGTAAGAATAATTTAGAAAGTAATACAAAATGGGTTTTGGTTTAATAGACATGGGTAAACTATCTCCCTTACAACCCTTCCCTCTCTTGCAGAATTCTTAGCCCCAAAATCTTCATCTATGTCCATCTACAGTTGACAATGCATTTCATTCATTATATTCAATTTACATAATTTACATATTACATCGCGTTGGATCTCGGCCACATACTACATTTACAATATACATCACTTGGATCTCATCCATGTACTAAATCTACAATATACATCTCTAGTTTGGGGTTTGAAAACAAGGATGTTACAAAAACCATGGTTTAATAAGGACTAGATATTGTGAATAATGATTCACGGATTATGACTATAAACCATGTTTTTCCTATGTATATGATATTTATAGATGCATATGGTAAGATTTCTCTTCACCATCCCTAATTATCTAAACCAAAAAACCGATTTTCTATGAATGGTTCAAATTTAGGTTACAAGATTGGGATTCAATGGATTCATTAAAACAATATTTTATATTGAATTAATTTGGATGTGAATGATTCAATCAAAGATGGTTTATTTATGGAGAATGATGGGAAAATATTCATTCACTCAGACAAAATTGCATCATGTAGCATAAATCCATTCGATCAATCTAGGCTTGGATGTCTACATCTATTATGAATGTTTAGCCATTTCTTCTAGAGAGGAATTATTTTCCATCCCATATGCTCTTGAAGTGATGTATAATGTTAGCTAATGAATCCTCTAGTAAAACACCATCATGTGTCAAAATACTTGAAAGTAAAGAGGTTGTTATTTTTAGAGGCCATTGTATTCCAACATATGTAAATTTACATCAACAAGAGATGCTTTACACATAAATCTTTGTTGATACTATTGGATATCATTAATGGGTTGCGTTTATAAATACCTTATTCCTTTTATTCATTATTATTTTTGATATTAAATTTTTTCATATTTCTAGGATATTTTAATGCTAGAATGGGAACTAACTAATATTTTATCTTGTGCAATGGTGACAACTCTAATTCTCTATGGTTATATGAGGACACAATTTTAGTTATCAAATAAAAAATAATTTTGAATTCTTGCTTGAGAATCTATTCGAATCTGAGCTGACCAGGCTTTGTACTTCTCAAGATATAATAGTTTTCAATGGCCTAATGCATTGGTTGAAATCTATCCTAATGAATTATATTCATGGGCTTGGTAGTAGTGTCATATATAATGTTATTGATCCAGTTGGATATTGGTGGCCACCCACCTATTCCAAATGGCTCCTCGTGTCCATTTTTTTTTCAACAAGTTATTTTGTACTGCTTTGTAATTGTGGGTTCTACACTTTTGGGGATGTTTGAAGCCCCACACATCCTCCAGGTGGATACAGGTGGCCCCTCGCCTAATCCAACTGTCTTATTTTGTATGTTTTGATGTCATCACATCTTGTTGTACTTCTAGGGCCTTTTTGGGGCCCTAAACGTTGTTTTCTTGGCTTTCCATAGTCAAACTATGGACAAAGTTAGAGTTTGATGGAAAAATTTGTATCTCTCTGAAATACCTTTCCAATGGGATATCACATGCCTAAAACGAAGGTCTTATGAAAAAGTTACGACCCTTGGAAGTTGAGGTACCAAATTACACCAACTTACCCATAGGGCCCACATGACGTTTTGCATTTCAACTTCTAGGGTTAGGTTTTTGGATGTCTATGGTTTTGGAATTCATGGGTAATATCAAAAAGGCCTCAGGAGACTCATTGTAATCCATTATGCTCAGATAGATGCGTGTAGTAGTCACATCTCTTCTCAGAGATAGCTACCACCATTCAAGCAAGTGTTTCAGTTATGAAGTTTTACAATTTCAACCTATTCCATTATTTAATATAAGATATTGTTAACTAGATATTTACGTTATTCTTCATATATATATTTTTATCGTATTTAGTATGTTAATCAATTTGTTCCACTCCTAAATCTAGATCAGTGGTATCAGAGCAGTCTTCTCTTCATTTTTTTTTCTTCTTGCATGTCCCCGACAAGATTTGGGTACAAGAAGTTGTGACTCGAACCAATGGAGCCATTACAAGATCGATCGCACCGAGCCCGACAACAACCCATGGGGGAAAAAATGAAAGATGATGGAGTAGGAGATCCTTTTAAAATGTTGCTCGAGGAAGACCTCGTGTGACAAAGTAACAAAATGATGGAAAAATTTGCACAGATCCTTCGACGACTACCCACAAGAGAAACATCTTCATCAAGAAGCCATGCAACCCCCTTCAAGGTACATGTAAGTTTTTATATTTCATTATTTGAAGGATTGACAGATGTAGATGTTGTAGATAAATGGTTGAATCTACTTGAAGGATATTTTTTGGTCCATAATTTTTCCGATAGGGAAAATATCACTTTTTCACTCCTCAAGGTCGTTCCCCATGTTAAAGACTAGTGGGATACTTACTCTGCAAAAAGGGCCGTGGAGGAATCTACAATGTTTCTGGTGGCCCTTACATTGGATTCCTTCTAGGATTCCATTAAAGAATAATACTACCCTGTTGGAAGCTACGAGGACTAGTACACTAGATGGGCCACCGTACGTCAAGAAAGGGACCAGACAATACTAGATTTCACCAATATTTTCCATACCCTACGCACCAAATTGGGTATCAAAGAATCTGAGCATCATCTATTTCTCAAATACTGTGGTTTTTTTCATAGATACATTCAAATAGAAATGGATTTCCTGGTCATCACCTCATTGGGCATAGCTTATAGATATGATGTCAAGATCGAGCAGAAATTTAAACAGAAAAGGCAAGAGTTTGGATCTACAAAGCCCTCATAGACAAAGAAAGGAAAAGGCATCCCCAACCCACATAGAAAGGGACCAAGTTGAGATGGTTTCCCTCAGGACAACTATTCCAATCCGCAACACAATAAGGGAAATGAGAAGACGAAGAAGGACATGGGAAAATGGTGTGAATACCATAAAATTCCTTGGCACAACACCAAAGAATGTTGCTCCAAGAAGTCCCTCATGGCCGAGCTAAAGGATTCTGAGTCATAGGTCGATTCTGATTCCAAGTCAAATCCTAAAGGAGGGAAGCATATGAGCTATGTTGAACCTAGTACCACTTTCACTACCACCAAAGTCCATCCAAGTGAACCAGAAGAACCAGAGCAAGGGGAATGCCTCTTTCAGTCGCAAATGTTGGTCAAGGGGGCTCTGCTTCATTTCATTGTCGATAGAGGTAGTCAGAAGAACGTAATTTCAGCAGAGGTCATCAAGTAGATGGACCTGCCAATAACACCACACCCAAAACTCTACACCATCGGTTGGCTTCGCTAAGGAAGAGATCTCTGTGTCAGCCAACAGTGTCTTCTGCCCTACGTCATCAAGCCTTTCAAAGATGAGGTACTATGCGATATTTCTCCCCTTGAATTTTGTGATGTTCTTTTACAACAACCATATTTGTGGAAGTGTCATCCTATGTATGAGTCTAGGCCCCGCAGTGTTATTATTACTTTGGATAGACAATTGTACAGGATCCCAGAGGTAGCACCACCTACTGTTGTTTCTTTAATATTTTCTAAGAAATGCAGTAAGGTCATTTCATAGACCGGGAAGTTCTTCTTCTTTGTGATCCATGCTCATAGTAAGAAGAAGGTCGTTTCCACATCCACGGCCTCTACAAAACGCTTATTTTTGCAACAAAAGCAAGTGGACGGGATCGTGGAAGAATAAAGAGACATATTATCATCACCTATAGGGGTACCAAAACACTTCCAAGTCAAGCATCCATTTGATATGACCCCTGGTGCACCTCTACCTAATCGACCAACCTATTGGTACTCGCTGATGGATAATGAAAAAATCAGTCATCAGATCTGAGAGATTCTTCAAAAGGGGCACATCAGACCCAACTCCTCCCCTTACGGAAGCCTGATTGTACTTGTGTAGAACAAGGATGAGACTTGGTGACTCTGCATTGATTATAGAGCCTTAAACAAAATTACAGTTAGGAACCACTACCCCATTCCCAAGATTGATGACCTTCTTGAACAAATAAAGGGGGAAATGTTCTTCAACAAGATTGACCTAAAGTCTGGCTACCACCAGCTTCCCATTGAGCCAACTGATGTATGGAAGACAACCTTCAAGTCTAAATAAGGTCTCTACGAATGGCTAGTCATGCCCTTTGGCTTAACAAATGCACCAGCCACTTTCATGAGGTTGATGGATGATGTATTGAGACCCTTGACCAAATAATTTTTGGTAGTATATTTGGATGACATCCTCATATTCAACAGAACATGGGAGGAGCACATGCGACATATTCAACATATTTTGAGCACTCTGTGGAAGCACAAGCTTGATGCCAACTTGGAAAAATTCTCTTTTGGCATGAATAGGGTCCAATACTTGGGCTACATTGTTGATGCGCATCGGGTACATGTTAATCCAAATAATATCCAAGTCATCCATGAATAGCCATCCCCGACCACACTAACCGAGCTTCAGATCTTTTTGGGACTAGCCAGCCTCTACCGATGGTCCATGTTGGGATTCTCACTTATTGCATGGGCCCTCAACCAGTTGACCAAGGGAAGTGGTAGGGACAATTTCATGTGGGGGAAGGAGAAGAAATGAGCATTCGATGATCTGAAGCATGGATTATCATCATCTCTAGTACTTGTTATCCCCCACTTTTAGGGATAACTAGGATATCATGTCTCAAGGCCCACAGGTCCTAGACATGGAGTACCGAGAGCCAGATCTAATTTAGCATGGCCCTGGAGGGCCCATCTTCTCTCCCTTTTAGCATCTCTACTTTATCAGTAGCACTAACATCCATCACCATCAACTTGGTCTTATGTCAAAGATGGTTCTTTCTCCATGAGGTAATGAGTTTGAGAATCATGGTATGTGTCACTCTGATCTTCAAAACCTTCAAATATGTGCATTTAATTCCTTTTGTTTCTAACAAATGCTTGGATCTTATACTTTCCCACTTGACCACATCGAGGGGGAATGAAAGGATGCCCTAGTAAGCCTATGTCCATATGTTTTGGTTTGCCACTGGAGGGATTTTTGAAAATCCATCATCTTCTCCCGTCATAGCACCACCTTTTCATCTTTCTTCCCGCTCATCTATCCCATTACACTTGTCCGGGCACTAGGTTGACCTATTTTCAGGATTGCACCTTATATCATGGGAAGAAGGGGCTAAAGGCCCAGAAGGTAAAAGAAAGATGGAAAAAAATGAAAGCCTAAAATAAACCTCGAGATGCTTTGCCCAGGGATCCCCGAGAAAGCAATAAAAGGCTTCTCAGCAAGAAACAAGAGGAACCCTTAAAAATAATAAAACAAGACCTAGTTAGAGGATAGGGGGT
>SNQJ01S0023962.1:259129-278455 GCA_010110895.2 Picea sitchensis
ATGTGTCCTATGGACCCAATGGTTCAGATATTGTCGTGATTTCAACACTTCACAGGCCTTCTTCATGCTTGATCAATGGTCCACATTCCTTGGTGATATGATGGTCAAGATCTTTTCATGAATTCACATATCGCGAGTTTGAGCCTCTTTCCTTTGAATTTCCCGACCTGCGAATCTCCGAAATGAAGTCTTTGTGGTGCTCTAATATTTCTCCACACGTCCTCTTGATCGAACGGATCACGACTGTTCTATCTGCCTTGCAGCTTCACCATATCTAACAGCTATTGGTCCTTTGTAGTTACCCCATATCTTACGGCCCATATCTTCTCACGATTTCTCCACTTCGCCGTGTAAGTTCTCGATCTACAAAACTCTGAAATGGAGTCAAAAAACCATAATTCATCATTTTTCATTTCGCCTCTTCTTGCACTTTAATGAATGTGCAGGTTCTCCCTTATCCAATGATGGTCAGATCTTATGCTCAGATCTGACGCCTAAGATCTGTCCTCCTCTTCTGCACGTTCTTCTTGTCTACAAACAGATCTGATGGTCCTCCTTCTTTTGGGAATTTTGAAAGAGATCCAACGATCATTGACTCTTCTCCTCCCGATCTTAATCATCCTCCTTACTTGGAAGAATTTCTAAGTGTCAAGGGCCTCAACCTTTGATCCGCCTGAGATCCTGAGTACACTATCTCTCTTGAGCTTTAGCAATGAGTTAACCTCATCCTTGGTGCACACCTATGCACTGCATTCGACTCTACGCTAATTCCTCCTGGGCTTACTTTGTCCTTGTTTTTACCTTGATGCATACTCTGATCTTTCCATCAATGAAAAGCACATACTACCTTTAAAGCATACCAACCATCCTTTGCACTATCTCTTCTGATCTTATCGATCTTTCTCTGTAGCGTCTTCCCAAAATACTTTTGGTGCCCATCTGTTACATTCTTCCTGTACTCATGCCATCTTTGTTGCTGTACTTGCCATCAATGACAAGCATACGCTGCCTATAAAACATGCCAACAATATCCCCCTTTGGCATTGATGGAAACAAAGGCACCCAGATTATTTTCTCCCCCTTTGACATCAATGTCAAAGAGAACATGCTCCCCCTGAGATGTTGCAGTATTTTTAGGAGGTATCAGATATTAAACCAACACAAACTCCCCTTGAACAGATGGAATCTCTCATTTGAGGCCTGCAGAATATTTGTATCTAAACCAGAGTCTTCTTTTTCTGATTCTTGGACCTATTCATCTTCATCTTCCGCTGTATCCTCTGTGGAAAAACTCAAAATTTCTCACCTCTCTTACTAGGACTCCTTCATCAACCTTTTCTTCTCATGAGTGGATGACTCCCCCTGTCACTGTTATCTCTTTGCTTCTGACTATTTTCCTCCTTTGTTTCTAAAATGTTAACTTTCCCTGACAAGGTCTTTCCTCTTGTTATCTCTACAGGATGCCATGTAAATCATTTTGTAAAACAAAATGTTGTTGTTGAAGAGATGTTGTTCTATTGACATACTGCGTAATTGTAGCTCGTACTTTTCAAACAACCCTTGGATCTACCCATTGATTCTCATCGATCTCTATCACTGCAATTTTCATTTTTCTTTCATGATGCTTACCATCCAAATCTTTTATGACCATATTCAATCACAAGAAAAAAACGCTACAACCACTCTCATACCTTCTTTTATTTTTCACAGACAAAGGACCTGTATCAGGTTTCTTAGGAGTACTGATTTCTTCCTTGTTGTATCCAATACCAGATTTGTCATTTGGTGATCTCTGACTATCCAAGATCTTATCCAGGGTCATGGAGTTGTTTAAGAAATTGCTTTGGGTGTTTTCCTTCTCAACCTTCAAGACTTATGCTTCCAACTTATGACATGGTTCTTCTCCTACTTCATCCATGGGGAAAATGCTAACTGAACATGCTTTTATTGTATCTGAATCTTCTTCTTTACTTGCAGGGGAGAATTCAATTTCAACATCATTAATTGTCCTTATGCCTTTATTCACCACTTGTCCCGAGTTTACATTCACCTTACATTCTTTGGATGTGAACACCTCTTCACTTCCTCTATCACATTTTTGACTTGTACTAAACAAATTATGTTTCAGATCATCCACAAGCAGAACGTACTGGGCATCTCCTTTGTCATTACTCAAACTCATCATCCCTCTATCCTTGATTTTGCCAGGTTCATCATTTTCAAGGATCACATTTCCTGTTTTGCTTTTACTTATGGACAGTAGCTTGTCCTTGTCTCCAGTCACATGCTTAGAACATCCATTGTCTATATTCCCAGAGGCCTTTTGTTTTTGAGTTGAAAGTGCTTGACCACATTTTTCACTATCTTTCCTTTTCCATGTGCTGGCCTTTCTATCTAAGAAATTTATCCTTGGATCTGCTTTGTAATTCTTCCGATGGTAGTTTGCATCTTTGTGGCCAAAGTTGTGACAATTATAGCATTCAATCTCATTGTTCAATAGGTCAAAGTTATTGTTGCAACATTGTCTACTCATTGACTATTTATTATTTCTTGACCTCCTCAGTTGCATGTCTCTCGACTTAATTTGACAATTTGCAATCTGTGATAGTTTGTTACTTGGCTGTATCATTCTTTGTTTTGGTAGATATTTATTCCTTTGAAATCTTAATTGCTCATGTCTAAGTCTTAAGGAACAATTTATAGCTTTGTGACCAAAGTTAGAACAATAGAAACAATATCCATAGAAAAATTCATTGTACTTGGAAAATGGTTGTCTTCTTTGAGTAAATTGATTTCTTCCATGTTGATGATGTCTTTGAGCAGGGAGTGCATTTTTTCTTTGTTATACAAATTCACTCCTGCCACCTATTTGTTTACTTGTCCTGGACAACTGATTGTCTTCCTTTATTTCCACAGGTTTGTTGTTGTCATTGGTTGTAGATTTGACATGGACAGTAGCTTTGACAAACTTGATGGGTTCTTTGTTTCTTGACTGACCACTACTTGATCCCTTGTCATAACCCAAACCAATTTTCAAATTTGGATTCCTTTGCTGATTCAGGATGGTGGCTAATCCTTTTGAGGCTTTGATACTTGACATATTTTGATTATACAAGGCTTGAAACTTCTCCATCTCTTTCCTAGTTTTCACTACTTCTTCTTCTAATGCTTCACATCTCACCTTCTTTTCTGATAACTGTCGTTTCAGAATGTCTTCGATTTTCTTTGCCTCTTCTAATTCTACTTTTAGTAGGACAAGGTCTTCATCAGGTTTTTTACTGTCTTTCTCGAACTATATCAACAATTGTATTTGCTTTCTGTTCTTCATTTTTACTATGTCAATCTCTTCCAGTGCACTGATCAATTCTCCTTCCATGTCAACCACGACTTCTTCATTTTCATCACTGCCTATGCTTTCAATATCATAATCCTCTTTGGTCATAAGCATGAAGTCATTTACTTTATCTTCACAGGAAGAATCACTATCGGTGTCTTTTGAGGAGTCATCATTGTTTACACATAAACTTTTCTTCTTATAAAATCTTCTTGATTTGTGCTTCTCTTCATCTTCAGAGTTTTGATCATGTTTCTTATGTGGACATTTATTTGCAAAATGACCTATCTTACCATAGTTGAAACATTTGAAGGGAAACTTACCTTGGTACTTGCCTGATCCTTTCTTTAGTCTTCTCATGAATTTTGCTTCAATTTCATCAGGCTCACAATCTTCATTCTTATCTGCTTTAAATGATGCTTCTCTAGAGGTGGTTTTATCTGTGACTATCCTCATTTCATATGCAGTCAACATTCCTAGAAGTTGATCAAAAGCCAAATTTTGTATATCATTAAGTTCTTCTATAGATGAGACCTTTGGGTTAAACCTATCTGGCAGAGATCTCAAAATTTTCTGAACTAAAGAGGATTCCTCAAATTTTTCACCAAGTGCTTTCATTTCATTTACTAGTTCTTCAACTCTTAGAAAATACTTCCCAACGGTTTCATCTTCTTTCATCTGTAGCTTTTCAAACTGTACTCTGTAGGTTTGAAGCTTGGCATCTTTTACCTTCTCATTACCTTCATAATTGTTAATGAGTTTGTCCCACATATATTTAGCAGTTTGAAGATGCATCACCTTCACAAACTTGGATTTTGCAAGTCCATTCAAGATAGAATTCATTCCCTTAGCATTAAAGATAAATTCTAACTTATCATCCTTGGAAGCTAGCACAACAGGATTTATGTATCCAGTTTCTATTACATCCCATACATCAGCTCCTAAGGCCATTAGGTATGTTCTCATTCTAACCTTCTAGAAGGCAAAATTTGTTCCATCAAATAGAGGAGGCCTAGTGACTGAAGTCCCTTCATGGCTTGTCATGTTTAAGCTTACAGATCTACCTTTAAATAAAAGGCACCGACTCTGATACCAATTGTTGGACAACTGAGAGGGGGGGTGAATCAGTTGTTACTGTGCTTAAACAATTATGCCTATTTAAAACTCATTACAAACCTCTCAATGATAATCACAGTAATGCAGAGAAGTAAGCATTGTAACATTAAACATCATTCATACATATGAGATATACAGAGACAGATATTTCCTGAGGAAACCCATAAAGGGTAAAATCCTCTTTTTCTTTATATGACAAGTAATATTTACATTCTTTGCATTATCATACATATGAGCTCCAACTCATTGTGAGGCTACAACCTCTCTTTTGCAAGTTGCAACTTGCTGAGAGAACCAACTCTCTGTTTTCTCTAGCACCCACTGGAAGGAAGCACCAACTCCCTGGTTTCTCTAGCACCAACTAGAAGGAAGCACCAACTCCCTGAGTGTTTCCATTACCAACTGGATGGAAGCACCAAATTCCTGTGTTCAAGCACCCACTTGAACCTATGAGGACAATAGTCCTCCCTAAAACCTCACTACCACCCTGGATTATCAATATGAATTATTGAAACTTATTACAATGATATCATGTTCAACAACAACTTACCAGACTCATCACTTTTCTACTACATTTTGTTGGTCTGTCTGCCTTACTGCCTTCCTACCCACATGACTTGTGCTATCTATTCTTTTGCTTTTTATTCTCTATGCACCATTCCTCTTCAATGCAACTTTTGTCTTCTATGCATTTCAGCTGCTGCACTCCACCACCTTCTTTACACCTCCATCACTCACAACAACAATAACCATCGCAACTCCAACAACAACAAACCCCCATCTCTTCTCTGTCCCGTGTACTTATAGATTTTGTGCACCTTGTGCATGCAGTGTGCGCCATCCTCTGCATCCTCACACTGCGTCGATATCCTCCACATCTCGAGTGCTCTGCCTATTCATCGAAACTCTTCAGCTTATCTAGTGGTTCCTACCACGCGTCCAACATCATTGGGTGTTTTGTTGAGACTCCTCAACCTCTCTGGCAGTTGAGACTCCTTGTCTTCTCTATTACAGTCAAGCTCACCCTCTCTGTTTCAATTACAGGATCCAATCCTCTTCTAGCTGTCAATTTCCCCTATGACCAATCTTCATCCTATTGGAAGATTCCCACAGAGACTCTTCATCTCCTCTGGCAGTCACACCGAAGTCTCTTCGAATCTTCTGGCAGAAACCATCAATGGTTTCTAGTAGTTACACTATGAGGAGCAACATTAGCCCTCTGATTATGCTCAAATTCACCTGAACTGTTGGATTAACTCTAAAGGATATTGTTTTTATTTACCCATTTCTCTCTTTCGCAATTCAAATATTCTGCGATGAGACATCTTGACTCTCCATGTCACGAGATCTGAAAAGTAGCTTGGTTGCTCTAGATCCCTCCTCTACGTGACCACAGGCGGTGACCACTAGTTACAACGACAATTCACCTTTTCGGTATTTCGGCATTCGTATGATCCAATGTCTTGACACTCCCATATGCGATCCTTGAAATTCTGAGGCGGAGCTCATCTGCACTAGGTCCTTCCTCCACGTGACCACACGCGGTGACCACAGACTACGCTAAAAGGCGCTGAAAACTCATGATCTTCATCGACCCTGATCAACGGTCCACGATCTCAATGAATCAACGGTCCAGATCTTTTCACGATCTCACATCTCGCTGCTCCTTAGATGGAGGTTCTTGTCCCTCCAAGTCGTGATAGGTGAGACTCCGAGATGGAACTCAGATCAATGGTCCACGTTCTTGGTGATCCGACGGTCCTGATCTTTTCGCGGTATCGCATCTCGCTGTTCCTTAGATGGAGGTTCTCGTCACTCCAAGTCGCGATAGGAGAAACTCTGAGATAGAGCTCGATCAATGGTCAAGATCAAACCTCAATCTGATGGCTAAGATCAAACCTCAATCTGACGGCTAAGATCAAACCTCGTTCCTTTGACTTTCCAGTCAGTGACATGATGATCTTTCGTCATGTGTCCTATGGACACAATGGTTCATATATTCTCGTGATTTTGACACTTCACAGGCCTTCTTCATGCTTGATCAATGGTCCACATTCCTTGGTGATATGACGGTCAAGATCTTTTCATGAATTCAGATATCGTGAGTTTGAGCCTCTTTCCTTTGAATTTCCTGACCAGTGAAACTCTGAAATGAAGTCTTTGTGGTGCTTTGATCTTTTGCCACCCATCCTCTTGATCCAATGAACCACGACTATCCTATCCGCCTTGCAGCTTCACCATATCTAACAGCTATTGGTCCTTCATAGTTACCCTAGATCCTATGACCCAGATCTTCTCACGATTTTTCCACTTCGCGATTTCGCCACTTCGTCATGTAAGTTCTCGACACCTTCAAATCCCTATCTATGAAACTCTGAAATGGAGTCAAACCAACATAATTCATCATTTCTCATTTCGCCTCTTCTTGCACTTTAATGAACGTGCAGGTTCTCCCTGATCCAATGATGGTTGGATCTTATGCTCAGATCTAACGCCTAAGATCTATCCTCCTCTTTTGCACGTTCTTCTTGTCTACAAATAGATCTGACGGTCCTCCTTCTTTAGAGAATTTTTAAAGAGATCCAATGATCACTGACGCTTCTCCTCCCGAGCTTACTCATCCTCCTTACTTGGAATAATTTCTAAGTGTCAAGGGCCTCGACCTTTGATCCATCTGAGATCCTGAGTACATTATCTCTCTTGAGCTTTAGCAATGAGTTAACCTCATCCCCGGTGCACACTTACGCACTACATTCGACTTTGCGCTAATTCCTCCTGATATTACTTTGTCAGTTTTTTTCCTTCGCTGCATACTCTGATCTTGCCATCAATGACAAGAACATACTGCCTGTAAATCATACCAACCATCCTTTGCACTATCTCTTCTGATATTATCGAGTTTTCTCTGCAGCGTCTTCCCAAAATACTTCTGGTGCCCGTCTGTTACATTCTTCCTGTACTCATGCCATCTTCGTTGATGTACTTTCCATCAATGACAAACATACGCTTCCTATAAAACATGCCAACAAAATGTTGTAGATTAAAACCCTTGGTGCTTGCAATGCAGTGAAGCACATTGGGAGCATGAATGTACTTACAAAAATGATGGCCATCAACAAGTGAACAATATACGCCATCTCATGGAAGGCCCTCAGATAAATATCATTGTTGAAGAGAATCAGGAGGGCATGAAAGAAGCAACCAGGTTGGATAGAATGGAGATTATAAACAACCTAGACCAAGAATCAAAAGAAAAATTGAAGAAACAAGAGTTCTAGGTGTATAGAAGAAAGAATCTGAACCAACCTACCGATGACCAAACAAAACCCCCAACTTTGGATGTAATTCTTCCTACGACATCCAAAACTGAAAGGGTTAACTTAAACTTTGACTTTGAAGGGGAACTATCCAAGACGAATGTAACCATCCCCTTGAAAGAAGTCATCAAGGTGCCATCTGTCAAAGAGAGATTTGACAACTTTTTTCCAAGGATCATATGGACCCATGGACCCTCCTATCATGTTGCAAGATGATCGCTTCAGGGTCCAATATGATGAACATCCCCCCTTCTTCATGACCTTGATAATGAACAACAAGAGCCTCAACAACTGCATGCTGGATACAGGAGTCGTTTCTAACATGATGTCCCTTAAGGTCATGCAACAATTAGGTTTGAAAGTCACACGACCTTACCGAAATGTGTGGGGTTTTGAATCTAAATCCATACCCACACATGGGGTGATTGAGAATGTCAAATATTGAATTAAAGAATACCCCGAGAAAGTCATTCACATGGACATAGTGGTCATGGATGTCCTAGATGTATGGGGTATGTTATTTTCTAGGAAGTTTGCCTCAAAATTGGGAGGTATTCTCGATATGGACCTCACTTATGTGAACATACCTTTGAAATATGGAACTACTAGTCGTCTCCCAAATATACTTGTGACTACAACTCATGTGAAAGAACCTAGCGATCCAATCAAAGATAAAAAAGCACATGAAGAGATCATACAAATGCTTCATGAACTTTCTCCAAATGATATGCCTTTTGCAACAGAGGAAGACTTTGATCATATTCAATGGCCCAAGAAGGAGGAGTACCAACAAATCCTATACAAATACAAAGACAAATAATTTGGGACCGTGAGAATGCTAAAAGGGGGAGAAGATTATGTACAGATTCATCCTTCCAGGAACGAGATGTTTACAGCAGAATCCAACCCCCGTCCCTTTTCACAATACACCAGGGTCATTCAAGGAACAACCAAATACAAAATCAGAAAGTACAAAGAAGGAGATATAGTGTGGATGTGGGATACCCAGAAGGGAGAGACAACTAACGTCAAAGGAATTAATCAATCATGGCTTTGACCTTTCAAAGTTGGAAGAGAAACATTTGATGACTCTTATTACTTGTCCACTTTGGAAGGAATAAGGCACCAATTTCCAATCATTGGGCACCTCCTCAAACCTGGCCAAGGTGGGGGAACCTGACTTCACAGGTAAGTGCAGGTAAGTAGGTAGGCATCTTGCATTCATGTACTATACCATTTGCATTGCATGTAAGTTTTCTTTCACATTCGCACTTATGATTTCTTTATTTTAGTCTTATATATATATGCTGGGGTGGATTCGCCACCCCAATCRGTTACTGATATTGTTATTGAGATCAAGTAGATGAACAGGTTATGCCACAGATGATGAGGTTCTCATGCACTCTACAGTGAACACATGTCCCTGATTTGGAGCCAAATGTTATCCCCCACTTTTAGGGATAGCTAGGAGATCATGTATCGAGGCCCACAGGTTCTAGACATGGAATACCCAGAGCCGGATTGACTTTAGCATGGCCCCAGAGGGCCCATCTTCTCTCCCCTTCAGTGTCTCTACTTTATTAGCAACACCAACATCCACCACCATTGGCTTGGTCTTGTGTCAAAGATGGTTCTTTCTCTATGAGGTAATGAGTCCAGGTATCATGGTATGTGTCACGCTGATCTTCAAAACCTTTGAATATGTGCATTTAATTCCTTTTGTTTATAACAAATGCTGGGATCTTATACTTTCACACTTGACCATGTCTGGGGGAATGACAGGATTCCCTAGTAAGCTTGTGTCTGTAGGTTTTGATTTGCCACTGGGGAGATTTATGAAAATCCATCGTCTGCTCCCATCATAGCACCACCTTTTCATCTTGCTTCTCGCTCATCTATCCCATTACACTTGTTTGGGCACCGGGTTGACCTATTTTCAGGATTGCACCTTATCTCGTGGGAAGAAGGGGATAAAGGCCTAGAAGGTAAAAGCAATTTGGCAAAAGATAAAATCTTAAAATAAACCTCAAGATTCTTCGCCTAGGGATCCCCAAGAAAGTAATAAAAGTATTCTTAGCAAGAAACAATAGGACCCATAAAAATAATAAAAAAATACCTAGTCAGAGGATAGGGGGTATCATCACGAGTCAGCCTATTAGGTCCATAGGTACCTAGAAGTATGACATTACCACCAGCTCGTTACCGTGTCAGAGTAGTGACTCTTGGTTGCATGGCCAAGAGAAATGGGGTCTCATCATTAGCCATCCTTCTCATTTCTATGAAATTAAGTATGGTTTACGCTATCACCACTGGTCACCATGCCAGGGAAGTGTCCCCTGATTTAGATTCTTGAATAAAAAAAATATAAATAAATAAAGAATAAATAATAAAAGGCATGAATGGGCTTGGAAAAAATTGCATCCAGGACAGGTGCAACTTGCCTTCTACAAAGGCACCCATAGGTAAAAATTTGCATCCTCTTCTCTCACTGCACCCACTTGCTTGGACATCCTGTATCCACATCACCCACCTACATGGCTCTAATGAAGTCTCTTCTAGAGACTTTCCTCTTCCAGTGGACACTAGCCCAATAGGACACCCTGTCACTTTCTTCAAACTTGTATTGCAGGATTTTATAAAGTCTTTGATCTTTTAACTGGGGTAATAGGGGTTTTATGCACATGTTTAATAATATTGATGATGAGATGTGATTGACATTGCTATGATCCCTGTGACTTATGAGCCCATGGAGGGTGTAGTTGTTGATGTGCAGGATCATTCTTGACAGAAGGGTACCATGTTTGACCAGTACACATTGGGATATGATCAGTTCAGACCTCCATGGGGATGAAGAGCCCATCATATGGATGATGAGACCCCAGTAGGGGGTATAGATCGGACAGAGGGGTTTGCACAGGAGATAAGGAGGACGTCTTGCAGAGGCACCCCGACAGAGCTTGACCTAGGGTGGTTGTGCCCTTTTCAGTTGAACGTTGTCCTTGGAAGGCCTAGTATGTCACCCTTCATGACCTTGATGTCACCTATAAGCATGGACGTTTTTGGAGACAGCTGGGGCAGTTTTGGCATGTGTGGCAGATTGGGGAATCCCAAGGAGGGATAACGTTTTTCTCCAGTATGCTTCATTTGCCCTAGAATGGGCTAACATCACCCTAAAAGGGGCATGACATCTCTATTTATCTTGATTAGGGTTTAATTTTAAGCATTTAATGTAAAACAATATGATTTTTAGTATTTTGTCCTTGTCGGCCCGAGAAAAAACTCTCATGAGCTCCACAGTGAAATATGGTATTGGACAATTCTTAAAACATTGTGGATCAAAATATTTTGTCATCTTTGTGATACTAAGAGGGTTGAATATGAAAAGTACCTTCTCTTATAATGTCATATGTACACCACATTATATTTGAATCTCAAAATATTTTCTACAATACTAACCTTCCTAACCTTTTATCATGAAAAATGTGATGATTTAGGAATTCTTCTCTTATTTGAGCACATAAATAAAATTCTAAAGAAAACCAAGTAATTAACCAGTGTTGGTCTCAGTGGATGTTAATAACCATCATCATCATTATCATCATCATCATTATTAATTATAGCTATTGTTTATGTTTTATTTACTACAAACCTTTTTAGAAGGTGGTCACCAACCACTTGAGTATTGAAAGGGGGAAATAATTATTTTGTCATTTTCTTGACATGAATAATAAAGATCATATTACATTTTAATTTCTTGAAACAAATGGCTATAGTGAAATTGTCATTGCAAGATTATCTACCTCTAGAAAATTTAAAAGGATGCAATAGGGTGTTCTTATTTTATCATATCATAGCCACATTGAGAACATTATTTTTCAGCGCGGGTCTATTTTGGGAAGAAGGTCTATTTTTGGGCGCAGGCCTATTTTTGGGAGAAAGATCTGTTTTGGGAAAGACCTATTTATGGAGAATAACCTAATAACATGGTAGAAAAATTCCCTGATACACAATTATTTTCAGTACAAGTAGTTGATGAATACTTCACTGATATTATTGAATACTTAATTATAGGAGTTGAGCCACAAGACTTTAGCATTGTGCAGAAGAAAAAACTGGTTGTCAGAGCTACAAATTATCAACTCATTGACGGTCATTTATACAACATGGGCATAGACAACATCTTGAGAAGGTGTGTATTGGAACATGAATGGCCCAGGGTTTTATCAGAATATCATGAAGGTATAGTTGGAGGACACTATCCATGTAAAGCTACCATGCAGAAGGTATTGCATGCAGGATTATGGTGGCCAACAATTCATAAAGATGCTAAGGAATATTTCCAGAACTGTGATGTCTATTAGAGGGTTGGAAAACCCAATAGAAGGGATGATATTCCCCTAAGACCATAAGTAACTCTGCAGGTATTTGAAAAATGGGAAATACATTTTGTTGGACCTACTAATCAACCAAAAAAAAGGTCAGGAGCAAGATATATCATTATTGCGATTGAATACTTAACAAGTTGGGAAGAAGCAGAACTAGTCAAAGATTGTAGTTCACAGACAGAAACACACTTCTTATTTGAGAAAGTGATCAGTAGATTTGTATGTACCAGGATTTTCATGAGTGACCAAGGCACTCATTTTATTAATAATACCATCAAGGCTATGAATGAGGAGTTTGAAGTCTATCACCAGAAGAGTACACGATATCATCCTCAGGAAAATGGGACACTAGAAGCTTTCAATAAGATTTTGGAAGATGCATTGACTAATATCTATAATGTTAACATGGATGATTGGGACTTGAAAATACCAGAAGTACTATGGGAATATAGGACCACATGAAAGAATTTGATATAACAAACACCATTCATATTCGTGTATGGATAGGAAATAGTGGTGGCATTAGAATTTTTGGTACCTAGTCTGCATGTATGAACAATTACCAACATGATAGAAAGAGGCAGAGTACAAGAGAGGTTATGCAAAATAATGAAAATGGAAGAGGATAGGATTCAAGAAGGATTTCACCAGGAAGTACAGAAATAAAGGGACAAAGCCTGACATGACAGACATATTAAAAAGAAAATATTTAAGGAGGGAGACCTAGTTCTTCTCCATGACAAAACATTTTTGCAACACCCTGGTAATTTTAGAATGCATTGGCTAGGGCCATAAGAAGTAAATACTATCTTAGATGTGGGATCTATGTCGCTAAAGGATTTGGGAGGAATAGAACTGAAAGGAATGGTCAATGTTAGTCGACTGAAACTGTACAGGGACAATAAACCTACTAACTCTTAAAAGTTACAACGCAGTAAGAAATTCATGTATATATTGTACTATAGTAGATATTAGGAAAGAAAACTGATAAAAAGAAATAAAAAGTGGAAAAAGAAGAAAAAGGAATACAAAAATAGAAAAAGAAGAAAGAGACAAAAAGAGGGAGAAGTTGACTGAACAATAAGAAAGTGGGAAAAAAGTCATGTGCAACAATTACTACGACAACATAGAAAGAGAGCATGAAGGAAAAATTGGACTCGGTGCAAATGCACAAATAAAGTGAAAAACAATTATGACTGGGTCTAGAAAGTTCAGAAAGCATGCGTTAGTTTGACACTTAGTGTTTTTTGAGAACAAAGAAAGATATGAGTGTGTTCCCTAGATATAATTGTGAGAATAAGGGAGTGATTATTCAAATCAGATAAAATATGACACCACCAAAGTTGTTCGCTCTAGGCCGGTATGTACGGGCTACCCAACATGGCCAAAGGAGGAAGGAAAGGATGAGGGAGCCTGAGTACGTCGTCGATATTGAAGATGTCACCACTTTTGAGAAAGATTCAATCAACGCGACACGGGTGGAGAAGGAAACATCGAAAACAACACACGGGGAAGTAGGGTAGAGTTTCAAGACACAAGATGATATTATGAACCCTAATCTCGAAACACCAGCTAAACATGATGAAATGAAGGGTCATTAAAAGGGTTGTGATGAAGAGGAGGTTTTGTTCGAGGACATCAACAACCAGCCAGACTACGAAGGGGAAGAAGATGACACAAAAAAAGAAGAGGTAATCCCATATACTAATGGGTAGAAAAGAAAGGCACTGGATGCCATAGACATTACAATTCCCTAACCCCCAGAGGCAGTGGTCACTGTGGATGACATGCTCAGAAAAATACCTAAACTAAGGTACTCACACCATGATGTGCGTGATGCAACCAAATTCCCTAATTTGGTCGAGTAATCCTACGTAGCGAACACAGGGGAAATTGGACCCCTAGGAAAACCAATCATGGTGCCCATGCAATGGATAACATGGATTTACAGCTCCGGGATAATGAACCTCTTGGACATACCGCACTTCAGGCGCAGTAAATATGTTGGGATTTTTGTCAAACAGTTTCTATCTTAGGTACATGGCATCATCCTTTCGATGTATAGGACGATACAACTTGATGTGGAGTTGATCACCAAAATTACGGGATTACCTACAGTAGGTGCATAGCCATAGGAGTACTTGGAAAACAAAGTGCGCAAGAAGGGTATCATTGAGCTGGTCAAATCACAATTTTGCACCAACAGAGGAAATCAAGGAATTTTTCTTAGAGATATCAATGATAATGTGACAAGGTTCACCAGCAAGCTCATGGATTGCAAGTTGCTAAGGAAGTGTATTAAAGAAGAGGCTCCATCAAGAGTCATTGCAATAGCCAGGAAGTGCGTGAAGGGAGTAATGTTCAGTTGGGTATCGTACCTATTGGACCAGTTCTTGATCGATTGCCGAGATGTGTAGGATAATGGAGTCGAGTTCCATTATTCTTGTCTCATCATTCTCATAGATTTAGCAGGATGCAAGGAGATAAATTTTTCATCCTTTCTGGATAGGAAAGGAAAGTGTTATGCGGCCATATATGAGTCCCTCTAGCAGGCCAAGGACAATAAAAATCAACAGGAAAATAACAAAGTATTTACGATGATGATAGAAGAGATATAACATCACACAACCAATGTGTGGTGCATTCCTATGGAGGTGGTCCAAGAAACTGAAGGGATAGCCATGTTTAGGGCATCTAGGAACCACATGTGGATCCATGTCATAAGGGATCCAAATAAGGAATGGGTGGAGATGCAATACTTCATCACAAAGGAAGAGATTGACTAGATAATCAAAGACTGGCCAACATAGTGGAAGATGTCAGTAGAAAAACCAAAAACAAATCTAGTTGCAATGCAATCCACCAAACCCAAGGGGCAGGCCGAAGCAGGTCCTTTAGCAAAAAAAAACAGGCCAACTGATAACACTAGGAAGGCTGCAGCGTGAACTCAGGCATCGAGAAGCAGGGAAGTGCCAAAAATACCAAGGAGGACAACAACAATGACCATAACAGACAATCAGTAGGATGCAAAAAAGGGGGACACATCTTATGGTGGAAAGGAAAGGGTATAGGCAACGATGAGTAGGACACATCCCTCACAAATAAAAAGGAATACAACACATGTAGAGGAGATGCGCAAAAATATGAACTATACCAAGGAGGACCTAGTCATCACCTTGATAGAGGATTATGATGAGTTTGTGGTGGACAACGTACAAGAGAGGGGGGAAGAGGTGGTCCACACTAAAGAAGCACAAAGAGAAGATATCATGGACAAACGCATACAAGTCCATGAAAATCTACAAGAATTACATATTCATGCAATACTACATGCCACAACACAACAATAAGAAAAGACACAGTGACCCCCTACACAAAATAAAGGAGATAAGATCGTTCATCTAGTAGCGCAAGGCAGGGATACATTCACAGTAACACGAAAAATGGTCAGAATGGATTAAGAGACCACGAAGTACAATCCAGATCCAGTTTAGATGCCACTAACTTGGAGGTGGGTAGGGGAGTCACATAAATGTTACAAATCACCTACGATCAATTGACCTTGGATAAAGAGGAGGAAAAATAATTCACTAACAAGTTAGATAAGGGGATGACAACGATATACAACCACATTCTAGATAACGCATAAGCACGAGAGAGGAGTGCAAAATAAAATATAAAAATCATTTCACAGACTATTGAGGGATATAGGTAGGAAATCGAGGAGCTAAAATAAAAACTTAATCCTATGAATCCTCCTAAGGTTCGAGAGAAAAGAGAACAAAAATCCACACTCCATATAGATAAGATGGAAAAGGAAGCAAGGGAAGTCGGGAAACTATTCGACATAAATGTGCAGATTTGGACCATTTTGGAAGAGGATGAAAAGGTCCAACAGTTGGACCAACAAGAGGAGAAAATCAACACTGCCATACAAGAGTTGAATCAGCRACATAAAACCATGAGAATTAACGAGGACTTGAAGGAAACCCAGGAAATGAAGACTTTGTAGACATAGTTAAAGACAACGCAGATGAATAAGAAAGAAAGACAAGCCCAGTKTGAGCCCCTCTAGGAACAAGAAACACATATAATTGTGTAGCTAGAGGAAGAGAAGATAAGCATGGCACAAGAACATTCATAGAGAAAATAATTACTACAARAACAAATAACAACGCAGATAATCGAGAAACTAAAAAAAAAAACTTCGTAGGTGAAGGAAAAAGGAAATGAACTAGTAGAGAGGTTCAACAACTTGGAAAAGGTTGTACAGGGAGTGTGAACCACCCGAGTGGCTTGGGACGAGCCACATGTTAGTGTTGGAGGCCTGTTGGGTGCATGCCTATTTTGGGCACAAGCCTATTTTTGGGAGAAATATTTATTTTGAGAAATACCTAAATTTGGAGCGTGCACAATAGGTGGCAATAAAGCAACATGCAGAAAAAGAAGGAAAAGTAGCATGCAAGAGGAAAAACAACATGATGCGTAGGAAGATAAGAATAACCATGATAAGTTTAGGGTTTTTGACAAATATTGTAATGACTATAATCCTATAAAGTAGTATAAATAAGGACCTAGGAGGTCAAGGTCACATGGTTCACAAGGTCAAAGGTTCAGTAAGTTCAAGAGTTCAGTTGATAATTGTAAGAAAGTTTGTTATGATTCTTGTAGAAGAGTTGAATAATTTAGTCGTTAAGGTTTAGGTCACAGGATGAGGACCCTGGTGTGATATAGTTAGCCTCACAGAGGGCATTGTACTCATTTTGGTTGTATTACTGAAGATGTAATGCACGCAACACAAGATTTTGCAGTAGAATAAATAAAAGAGCAGAGAAGCCAGATCTTTGTGGATGTAGCCCCAAGAAGGGGTGAACCATGGTAAAACCTTGTGTTCTATGTCATTTTTAATGAATGATTTACTTTTGTATTGATCATTATCTTAAGAATGAATGGTTAAAGTAGATCTATCAACATGTGTGCATAGGTTTAAAGATGAATGAATCATTGAAGTAGATGAATTATTAACAAGGATAATGCATAAGAAGGAAAGAAGATAACCAAAATCCCCACTCATTTTTAGACTGCACACACTTAAGTATTTCATTCCCCCATAAAGGCTATCTCGGGTGAGACTGCGTTGTGCACCTTGTGCGCACTGTTGCCTTTTGGTTTACTAGGAGGGCTGATAATTTTGAGGATTTTGCTGGAAACCTGTTTGAGATCAGAAATCAGTGCATCCCAAGAAGAAGTTAACCAACCATTTGTTGGTTAAATTCTTCTTGGGATGACCTGGATTCTGATATCAAACATATTTCCAGCAAAACCCTCAAAACTATTGGTCCTCCTCGTAAACTAGAAGGAAACATTGCGCACAGGGTGCATTGTGTAGTCTCACCTGAGATATCTTTTATGGGGGACTACAATAATCAGGTGTTTGAAGTCTAGGAATGGGTGAGGATTATGGTTGGATTCTTTCTTCATTATGCATTATCCTTTTTAATCAGTCATCTACTTCAATGATTCATTCATCTTTAAACCTATGCATGCATGTTGATAGAGATACTTTAACCATTCATTCTTAAGCTAATGATCAACATAAAAGTAAATCATTCATTAACAATCACATAGAACACAAGGTTTTACTGTGGTTCACCCCCTTCCGGGGCTACGTCCACAAATACCTCGCTTCTTTTCTCTTTTATTGATTCTTCTATAAAACCTTGCATTGCACACATTACATCTTCAATAATGCAATCAAAATGAGGGAAAGTACCCTCTGTGAGGCTGACTAGATCACACCAGGATCCTCATCATGTGACCTAACCCTCAAGGAGTAAATTATTCAACTCTTCTACAAGAATCATAACAAACTTGCTTACAATTATCAACTAAACTCTTGAACTTACTAAACCTTTAACCTTGTGAACCTTGTGACCTCGAACTCCTAGGTCCTTATTTATACTAATTTATAGGCTTATAGATGTTACAATATTTTTCAAAAAACCTAACCCTATCACGGTTAGGCTTGTCTACCTGCTGGCCACATTTCTTTTCCTCCTGCATGTTTCTTTTCCTTCGTTTTCTGCATTTTTCTTTGTTGCCACTTGTTGCACGCACTCCAAAATTAGGTCTTTCTCAAAACAAATATTTCTCCTAAAAATAGGCCTGCGCCCCAAATATAATTTCTTCCCAAAATAGGATTGTGCCCAATAATTATAATGACAATAATTATATCTCATAAAAAGTTTACTATCACCTAAAATTCCATAATAAAATATGTGGTGACACATAATATTCAAAATTTAGAAGAAATTTGGGTGATAGTTTTTAAACATACTTTTCTGTAGTTTGTACATCATGTTATTGTGAAGAAGAATAATTCATTGGAGTTAACTAGGGAAGGCTATGAAAATATTAGGGATATTTTTTTCTATACATGGAAAACATTTTTAGATTAGTTCTAGGAAACTTACGTCAAATTTATTTTAGCAATCATATTTGTTAGTTATTTTGTTAATTATTTGTACAGTGACATGGAAGCTTATGGATTTTTTCCTTATCTTGAGACACACACCAATTGAATCATGTGCATGATTTTTATGGTTCAATATTGAGGATTGGAGTAATCCATTTCACATTGAAGCAAAAATCCTTTGTATAATTTTTTTTTCAAAATCGATTATTATTGTATGAATATGACAACCATTTTGTTCATTTCCTTCAGATATGTGTTTATGTAATTATAAATGTATTTAAATTTCCATTCCTCTTATTATATTTAATTGTAGTATGGATAAATTTTCATTCCTGCATCATCATAAATTTAATCACTTGGCAATTTCAGCCTTTTTCATCTAACATAACTAGGCCTTTCCACATATTTCACAATTTTCCCAATTTTACGATGGTGTTGAACTCTACAAATTCAAAATTACATTACCTACACTTTCATAAGCTACACAATCACTCTACCAACAGTTTGGCCTAAAAATTAGAATTACCATTGATCCACTAATTACAGTCTTAAACACTTTTCTCCAAACTTCAATGAAACCTTTTGTCAAACATATAACATACACGCTATATTTTTCCCCAATTTTTATAGAGTCAACTCTTTATCACATGAATTAATGTATCCTTTATTACACAACCATCTCTCTTTCTCTCTCTCTCT
>SNQJ01S0023962.1:290319-312298 GCA_010110895.2 Picea sitchensis
CACTTTCCATGAATAGAAAGTTCTCCAATACTTTATCATTTAAATATTCCTTCTTGATTTTGTCACTTCATTTTATCATTTAAATAATTCTTTCTTGATTTTGTCACTTTACTTTATCATTTAAATAATGATTTCTTCTTTTCAATCACTTTGACTTATTTGACCTTTTGGGACTTCAAGCCATCATATGGGGGTCCTTCAACTTCGTAGAGCCATAACTCTCAAACCGTGAGGAGTTATGTGACATTCCACATACCACCGAAAATGGCATGTCAAGCACTATCCAGCTAGGATATTTTCACCAACAAATTCATTGATCATCATCTCATTAATCCACATTCAAGCATGGATCCTCCAACCATTTTTCTAGGATAACTCAATCCGTAAAGCGTCTTCCCGTGAGGGATTTCACCATAAGGGGACCACTTTGGAGTCCATCCATTTGTGCACCTTATCAACCATGATAAGACAATAATGATTTATCTTTGCATCAATTCACCACTGCATCATGTATCAATGACAACCCATTGATCCATCTTTATCAATTGGTTTCCACTTGGACATTGATCATTCTCATCAAGGAAATCATATCAATGATCCATCTTTATCAATTGGTTTCCACTTGGAAATCTATCATTATCATAAAGGGAATCATATTAATGATCCATATTTATCAATTGGTTTCCACTTGGACATCTATCATTCTAATCAATTCATATACATTGTTCATCAATCATCAATCAATGACATCAATCAAACCAAACCATTTGCATCAATGACGTATGATCCAACAATCTCCCAAATAATCAAACCATTGGCATCAATGATAACATGATCCAACAATAAATATGCCATTGAGAAAACATATCCAATTATCTGTGGTACAAAATTCAGCTTGTGGGTCATTGTATTTTTGGAGTTACACTTCGTGGAAACTGGGGTTTGTGGCTAGTCCCGAAACTAGTCAAAAAAAGTGTTTCGGGTAAAAACATCATAAATTCTTCATAAAAGATACAAATTCAGTGAAAACAAATTTTGTGGTTAGGGTACAGTCTGTAATATGTTGTGTAACAGTTTCAGATCAATTGAACAAATATTCCATGCGGGGCACACTCTACAAGGTCGCTCTCTAGAATAAGACAGAATTCAACAAGGTATGTCTTTTTTGCTATAACTCCTTTTCTGAGAGGTTCCAAGTAGTGACACCTAGAGGAATTGCATTAAAAACAATGAATACCATTGTGTATCAGTTTCATATATTTATACATTACAGGTATAAAGTTATGATTAATTTAATTTAGGGTTGTTGACTAATCCAAAACTAGGCATGTGAGACTAAAGAAAAGTTGGATGAAAATGCTAGTCTCTTGTTGTTGAAGTTAAGGAAGGTTTTTAGGAATGTGATAATATACACAATTTCTATTATAGAGCTACAAATCATATTTGGATGATGAAATTGATGAGGGATTTTGGTTGAGGTACATGTTGAGTACATGGTTGATACAAGTAGTTGATGAGTTGGCACATACATGAGGTGTATGGTTGATGATGTTGGTACATATTGATGAGTCATAGTTGATGAGTAGTTGACACATGATTGGTACATACTTGGTACATGTTTGGATGCACTTGTTTATGGTACAAGTTGATTACAAGTTATTTGGGACAGGTTGATGCACTTTTTTATGGTACATGTTGATTACAGGTTGAGGTACAGGTTGATGCATGGTTGATGCATGGTTCATATTTATTGGTACAGGTTTACAATAGTATATCTCACAGTGACAGGTTGACAGTGGTTCCATCATGCTACTTCTACTTCAGGGTGGTAGGACGGGGCAAGGACAGGTGGTTGTAGCCACCTTCCAGTTGTAGCAGAGAACATAGGGGGTTGTAGCCAGATAATTGGGGAGTTGGAGCGTCTCGCAGGTTGTAGCCTGAGAAAATAGGGGGTTGGAGCCTCCTTCCCATTGTAGCTAGAAAACAAAGGAAGTTGGTGCTTCCAATGAATGTAATTATTCAAGACATATAAGAAAAAACATTCCATTGTTTTCTCCCGATTTGGGTTTCCACGTAAAACACTGGTGTACTATGTATGTGTATGCTTGTTCATTTGTTCATTGCTTATTTACTCTGTAGTTATTGGATGATAATTCTTCATTGATATAAC
The DNA here is from genome assembly GCA_010110895.2 of Picea sitchensis. Lineage (NCBI taxonomy): Eukaryota > Viridiplantae > Streptophyta > Pinopsida > Pinales > Pinaceae > Picea > Picea sitchensis. The sequence goes on from SNQJ01S0023962.1 coordinate 292,490, forward strand.
ACTTGGATTATATGGTTAAAAAGGATTAGATTGATCTATTGTTGATTCACCCCCCATCTCAGTAATCCAACAATAGGATATATATATTGATGGGAAAACAAAGAGAGTTAATCAAGTAATTGAAGATACATTGTATATGTATGTGATGGAAAACCTGTCTAACTAGGAGGATTGTTTGTACCTAGTGGATTTTTCCTATAGTAATGGACATCATGCCTCTCTAATGATGATTCCATTTGAATCTTTGTATAGAAGAAAATGCAACGTCCTAGTAATATAGAATAACTCAAGTCATAGAGTGGTACTTGGGATAGAGTTTCTCAAGAATATAGAGAAATAGGTTGACAAGATTAAACTGAACTTAAAGGAACAACATGATAGGAAAAATAGTTACATACATAAAGGAAAAATACCAAGGGAGTTCAAAGTTGGGGAGAATGTATTCCTAAAATTTAAAACAAGGAAGCATTCTCTAAAGTTGGGGATTTGTACTAAGATGATAGAAAAATACTGTGGACCTTTTAAAATATTGAATAGGATAGGATTTGTTGCATGGATTATTTTAGTTCATGCTATCCTAAAGGACCAATATGTATTTCATGTATCTTTGTTAAATAAGTATGTACATGATCCTAACCATGTTTTCATTGATTATACTTTGATACAAGTGAAATAAAAAGGATAATTGCAAATACGACTAGTCTGCAACCTAGATATGAAGGTTACTTTTCTCCAAAATAGAGCCATTCGATGGGTAAAGGTCCAATGGACCCATTAAAACCCTGATAAGGAAATGTAGGATATATACGATTCTATGTGGGAACTATACCTGCATTTTGTTTGAAGTTTTAAATTAAATTTTTGATATTGTTCATATATTTAATATTGTGTTGAGGATGGTGAAAATATTAGGGGGAGGGGAATGCAATTCCCGAGTTTAACCATTATACTATGAATGTATATGTAATGAAGAAATGAATATAAGTTGTAAATATGTGGTGTAAGTGAATAATGAACATTGAATTTTTAAATTTGCACATTGAACTATAATAAAAAAAACCACTAACATTGCACATTGATAATGAAAAAGAAAGTGGGGTATGAGTACATTAGAGGGGAAGAAAGGGGCCATATGGAGATTTAAGAGGAAATGTTATTATTTTCTTGTTTCCCACTTTTATCCTGAGTGTTTTAACCTTTTGTTTATGATTATTAATCCATTCATCTACATTGATATTAGTTGCACAAAAGAGAGATACATGGAATTTTCATGAAGGAACGCAGTGTCTTGTTAACAAGAAAATAAAACCTATGATTTTGGGCATGCAAGTTCATTCCCATTCATTATTGCTTTATTTTTTGTCTCTATGTGTAGGATTCCATATATTTTCTACCATGAAACTTTGATTAAATAATGACTAGGTTATGGGTGATGACTAAGATAAAGAATAAAACAATGTATAGTTTAAGTGTAATGGTTCCCAACAATAGATATTCCCTATTCAACCTATGTTCGAGCAATGGAAGGAAATCATATACCCTAAAGGATTTTGTAAAAGTAAAGGGGGTCTCATTGTTGGTGTTGTGTAGCATGAGGGGGAAAAGGGTAGGTTAATTGGGAATGTTGTAGTGAGAAATTGTCTTGAGAATTCTATAAATTGGGATGAGTGAGAGAAATTAGGGCCATGCCATAAAACATTTCCCTTGTGGATTCATAGTTATGACTTAGGGATATCCTTTGTGGTAGAGATCATATGGTGGGTGGAATGTTTCTCATTTGCAGATAGTTTGTGGATGATTGTAAGAAAGATAAGTACTCTTTAGTTGTTTATGAGTATGGAGACATTATTGTTTTTACCTATGTATGCTTTTCTAGATATATTATGGTTTGTTTCCACTTAAATGTATCTTAATTTACTTCATGCGAGATTAATGCAAATTATAAAACTTGCATTCATATTTACAATATCATAGTTTTAATTTTTTACTTATGCTTGCATTAATTCCACATTAGCATGAATGTATGATGTAATTGGATTTATTTTGGAGTACCCTATCACTTCAATTGGTTTATATAGGTGGTTTGGTATGATACATAAATAACTATTGATAACCCAACTCCTTATCCCACATCATTCACTCTAATTCAAGTGGAATAGGCTACTATATCCCTTATTATGATTCACTAACCAATAATATAGGTTTTTGTTTGAGTAGTAGCAAAGGTAATGGATATTTAACACCTCTCAATATCATCTCAACCATATTGAGAGCGATGTATTACATTTTGGGAGGATGAATGTTGATAGTGATTGCATTAGGAGGAAAATGTGATTTTGTTATCAAATAACAATGCATCCCAAGAGATCAAAATAATAAACACTAAGTATTTTAAGGAATGTTTGAATTCATACATGTGTGTGTGTACACGTGCGCACACACACACATGTTTCCATTTATTGCCTCTAATTTGGTTGCATATTTTGGAATGGCATGTGCATCAATTGCAATGCCTTGTTTCTATCTCATTTAGCTTACAAAAAGATCTCTAAAAAATATTAATAATAGCTAGTTGTATATGTTTAACTCTTCATTGTGATTTTTGAGTTTAACATAAAAAAAAGCCATCATTCTCATTCCACAAATTTAATTGTAAATAACTACAAAACAAAATAATGCCTAATTGATGCCAACACAACATATTTTCAGTCTAGAATATTCTAATTTATAACCCTTGATTTTGGGAATCTATGAGGGATCTCAAAATGTAATTAGCATATAGAGAGAGAAAACAATTAAATACATGTAGGCCAAGTGTTTGAAATAATGCTTAAATAAAATTCATTGTAATCAATTGTTTCTTACAAGGGTCTTAAGGGAATTTCTATAAACAAACAAGTCTTATATAAAAATAGAGTCAATATTTTGTAATACCCCCACTTTTACCCTATAATATGAATGAAATTGTAATGAATAAATGGAAATAAGCCAATATAATATGTGAAATATAATCATACATTTGATTGTAATATGGAAACCCTAATTTTTGAAAACAAATAGGGACTAAAAAGAAATGAAAGAATATGATTCCACAAGGGGGGGAAGTGAAATGGGAATAAGGGGGAGAGGACCTAACTGAATTATTTAACCTATGTCCTTAGTCATCAACTATAAATCATAGATAATGATATATCCTAAATTATTTAAACATTTGATTATGAATCCTTGATTGTCAACCTTGATATAAGTTATTCTTATCTTATATTAGAGATGAAATGTGGTCTTCACATGAAGACTTCACAATGAGTGTTTGACACAAAAATATAAATTTGGGAATTTGCGCATGTTAGATTATTATGATTATTACTATTATTATGGTACAAATTATGGTAAGTGTGGTGATGGTACTATGTTACTCGATAGTGTACCTTCATGAAGGCTTATGTATTACCCAAATTACTTCTTGTAATGATTATTTTATTACCTTGAGAGGAAAACCTATCCTACAACTAATAATCTATGAAGTCCCAATTGAGAGATTCCTTGGCTAGCTTGTGTTGGAGAACTTGAAGGGAATTCATATATCTTGAGGGAATAATTAGTAAAAAAAAGATCCCTTTATTTATATTTTCTAGGACGAGGAGGAAAAATTTGGTAGACTGGGACAACTATAGAGGGGTTTATTTCCTGTGAGAGTTTTCTAGGTTAAGGACTGAGTAAGAGTATTTAGAGCCAAACTTTACAACTCTTCCCTTGCAAATTCACATCCTTGACTTGGGGGTATCCTTTGTCATAGAAATATTAAGTGTAACATTGATAAGAAGTATGGTAATACTTTCCTTTATATGTATCTACTTGGAGGATTATCTTTCCAAAAATACAAGGAATATGATTATGTCATGAAATGACATGTTTCTTTATTTCTATTTTTCATTTTATTATTTTCTATTTTGTTCAAATCGATGTGTACAAATTTCATTTTAACAATTATGTATGAAAGCATTGTAGGATTTCATTATTGTTTTATCATTTAATTTAATATTAAGGATATTGTAGTTTTTCTTCCACTGTTAAATTCTACAACCAACTAGAGAAAATGATATGGGTATCAAAGAGAAAAAATCATGATGTTTCTTACGTACCCCATACGATCAATAGTGTATATATTTTACTCCATATGTGACATATTTGTTCATTCCAATCTGAAACATTGTATATTTTAGATGGAAACTTGTCACAAATTGGCAATTTATCTCAAATATCCATGCTAATTGCCTCCCACTTTCCCTGATACTACTTTATTAATACTAATAAAGTAGAAAAATGTTACTAGGGAGCAAAATATTAATATTCAATTATCATAGTTGGGATGATTTGATTCTATTGCAGTGAGTATATGACTTAGTATCTTAATATTTTCCATTTATCATACTAATCAACACAAATAATTTCATACTTCTAGGCGAGTTGTAATGTACCCAGTATCAACAAAATGAAAATAATTATCCTTGATACCAATGTCTAACATACCTACACCACCATTATGGGTTACATTACTATGGAAAATATCTAAATACAAATCTTTCATGTACCCAGAGCTCGGGTACCTGCAAATTCCCCTTCTTGGAAAAAATTGAATTTCGGATACCAATATTTAATTAATCAGAAAACATGAAACCAATGCATTCAATCAAAATGAAAATGATAAAACTATAAAAGAAATGGCCAACATTCCATGCACAACAATAACAACAAGAATGAAAAATTTCAATCATCTCAGAGATAATAAATATACAATGGAATATATATTACACAAAAAACATAGGGAGTACTTATCTTTTCAAATAAACATTTACCAACTAGATGCAGACATAGAATGTTCCACACAACCGTAGACACTTTTGGTCTATCTATCAACAACATGTCATGTTGGGCCATTTGTTTTGATAAAATAAGTTGTGCAACTTGTCAAAGAGACAACCAACCAAGTGAAGGGAGATAAGAAAGGAAACGTGAAACATAAATACCTTGGAACAGAATATAGTCCAAGGACAACACAAAATCAATTTTGAGACAATACAATTGCAACAGAATGAAGAAGAGATGAGGGCATATCGATTCTCAAGGAGAAGAAAGAAACATTTTTATTGTATTAATAGTAATTGGTAATTCTACTACATAGTAATGGGTGGGTTTGTGAAATATAAGAGAGAGGAATGAGAAACAAGAACTAGATCTGTACTCCAGAGATAGAATGTAATAAAAATGGGGAAGGGATTAGACTGATTACGATCAACCTTAGTAGTATGTTGAGATGAACTTACTGATCTCTTCTACGATAAGTATGTTATATGATTACTGTAAAGTTGTGAATCCATGTGGATCAAGACTTTTTATATAATGGAAAGATAATGGAGATCAAATTTAGAAGGTTCCCAATTTATATTATTTTTTGTATCTCTGAAATGTCACTATGTTGTTGTCTATCATCAGTTACATGTATTTATCACTTCTTGATGTTTTGTACAACTATTTTTTCATGTATCAGTGTATGATTTGTTAAAGGATATTAACTGAGTAATCTGTATTTCTTTAGAATGGTAACGATATAGATGGGTTCTAGATTTGTATAACCTTCTTCTTACCTTTCCCTTAGGTCTTTTCTCTCGGTTTCACTTCAGGTTAGACTTCTTTCCTTTTGGAGAGATATAAATGCCAGCACACTAGACTACATTGGTACCCTTTTGTTGTTAACCTGATGATGACCCTGGTCTGACAAATTTATGCCAACAAAATGATTCCATTGTTGGGACCCTGATTCTATAAGGGAACTATCACAGACCCCCTTCCCTCCAAAGGGATGTTTGACCTCCTCATATTGGATCGTTTGAATTACTAAGTTGAAGTGAATCCTTGGGTCCCTGCGGCACTCGAAACCACTCTACACACACACAAGTCCTTTTCTCAAATGACCACGACTATGATCGTGGGCCTATTTCTTCGTGATTTGGTCTTCGGGGATATCCCGAAGTCCTCCTTTGACTTTCCCGAAGTGATTTTATCCGAATATATAGAATTTCGCCACGCATCTCCTAAGATCTGTCGACCCCACTATATTTCAAGATTCGTGACTTCACGAAACTCTACCCCTCTCATCCATGAACCTCGAGACTTCCTATTCATGAATTCCTTGATTCGTTGCCACGTTCTCCTTTCGTGATCAATGGTTAGGATCCATTCACGACTTCAGACTTTGTGATTCTACTTTTGGAAAGCCTCCAAACTTCTCAAACTCTAAAGTGTCGAAACACCTTACGGTTAACCTCTACATAATGCTCCCAGATTTGATGGTATGGAATCATTCGTCTCCCCTATGAAATGAATATCATCCATTGATTTTAGTGAAGAATCCTAGGAATTCTCTCCTTGTAGAATTTCTACCACTCTCGCTCTTGAGCTTTACTTCTTCTACCTTCTCTCGTTCCTCTGAACACTCTCTTCGACAAACAGTCATAATCTTTATCTGTGCACACCTTGCAACAAATCCTCTACCATAGTCGACTCCCCTGTGGATGAATTTTCACTTCTTGTAAAAGTTCTCCAACCACTTTTGTCTCTCATTACTGATATCACACTACTTTTCCTGAGATTTCGAATCTGAAAACTCTGTCACGCACCCCTTGCATACGTCAATGTACTACTTGCATGCATACAAGTTCTCATTCTCTCTTCTGAGCTTCAAGTCGAAACAGACTCAATCGTGCACTTCTTGTAGACACTACGCATGCCTTTCACTCGCTCAATGAAGAGAAACAATTGAAACTTAACTACTCTTCACAGTAAATCATACATTCAACAATGCAAATGAGTTCATGGATACAGGAAAAAGAAATAACAGAGAATTAAAATTAAACATATTTTATATCGTTCATTCAGATAGACACATAAAACCCCTCATTGGGATAATATTCCTCTGCTATATTCATTCAACTAAAACTTACATATATTCATACAATATTTCTATGTATCTCCCAACTCTTGAATTACAATGGAAATATACACATTAGATTCAACAGTAGAAACAACAACAACAACAACCTCTTCTCAACAACAATACAAAGATTTATACAAAGGGACTCTCTTGAGTTCTTCCCTTCAATACTCTATTCTATCCTATTAGAATTAAATGCTATCAACCACTTAACATTAATTACAATAAATATTGTGTCAGACAGATAAGAGCGCAAGCTCCAGATATGTATTGTGATCTGTCTCATAAAACAAAATACATTCCCCATCGATATTGCACGATGGCTCAGCCTCCTATMATTAAATATGTTCATAACTCAAAAATATTTGTCAGATATTACATTAATACACTGGTCTTTGAAATTCAAAACATTTCAAAATACGTGCTAGTGCACCCAGTTGTCTCCCACTTGTTCTTTGTTGGTGATKCTCCTACATCGTACTCCCTTGGATGAAAAAATCATGGGCTCTTTCCGACGAGCTCCTGCATCAATATTCCATGCTTTTGGATATCCACTTCACCAACCCAACTAGCATATTCTACTGGTCGTCCTCTCCACTTCACCAAATATTCAAAATACGTTTTCCTTCCAGTCTTCTTACCAACCTGTTGATCTATGATCTTTTCCATCTGCAGCTTCTCCGCTACAAGCATTTTCTTTTTCCACTCGATCTCTCCTCGATATTCAGACCCTCTGATTCTATATTCCTTGTATAGATACAGGTCTGAAATGTTGAATATGGGTGATATACCCACATCTTATGGAATCTCTAACTCATAAGAATCCTCCCCAAATCTCCTCAGGATTTATTTTTCAGCTTTAGTTTATTATATGTTCCCCTCGAGAATTTTTCCTTCCTTATATGTGCTAGGACTTGATCTCCAACTTCAAATTCAAGATTTCTGCTATGTTGATCATCTCTGCACTTTTATTCACTATTGCTCCTCTTCAACTTCTCCTTGATCTCATTGTGAAGTTCCTACATCTCTGCAGTGAAGTCTTCGGCTCCAATGCTTCTAAACTCGCTCTACTTCACATCTCTCAACTACAAAACTCCTCTAAGATTCATTCCATAAACTATTTGAAATGGATTTTTCCCAGTGCTTATGTTCACTGAGTCATTATATGCGAACTCGGCTTGTGCTAGAATATGATCCCACTGACTATGGTGTTCAATGACCAAACTCCTCAAAAAATATCCTAAGCTTATATTCACCACTTCGGTCTGTCCATCCGTCTGTGGCTGATATTCATAACTAAAATATGTCTCTGTGCCCAATGTTTTCCACAACATCCTCCAGAAATGACCAACAAATGTGGTATCCCTGTCTGAAACTATACTCCTGGAAAATCCATGGAGTCTCACAACTTCTCTGGAAAATAAATTTGCAACATGCGTTGCATGCATGGGATAAAGTGTGCCATCTTCAAAAATATGTCCACCACCACAAATATGGAATCACTTCCTCTTTGTGTCCTTGGCAATCTCAACATGAAATACATGCTTATTGCATCCAAAGGCCTCTCTGGAATAGGCAATGGATGATACAACCCAGTGTTCTTCTTCTTCCCCTTGGCATACTGACAAATATTACAATGTTCACAAATATCTTCGCCTATTATCTCATACTTGGCCAATAATATGAACTGTTTAATTGGGAAAATGTTTTGTCATGGCTGAAATTTCTGGCTAGACCTCCACTATGCTTTTCCTTCAAAACATTCTCCCTCATCGAGCATATTGGTATGCACAAATGGAACCCTTTGAAAAACAACCCATCCTAAATCATATATTCGTCCCACTGGCTTCTTTCTCTGAGCACAGGATTTTCACACACTTCATATGCTTCTCCAAAATCTAGATCATTGTGGTACATTTCCTTAAGGTGGTCAAACCCCAAGGTCTTGACATGAAATTCCCGCAGAATCAAAATTCTCCTACTCAATGCATCAATGACCTTATTAGCATTACCATAAATATGTTTAATGACAAAAGTGAAATTTTGCATAAACTCTATCCACTTTAGCATGTCTCTGGTTTAACTTCTCATGTTTGGTTATGAATTGCAAATCTTGATTGTCGCTATACAAAACAAACTCCATCAGTACGAGATAGTGCCTCCATTTCTTCAAGGCTTGAATTATGGCATAAAACTCTTTGTCGTATGTGGATTGCTTATTTTTGGCTTCATTCAAATTCTCACTAAAATATGCAACATGTATGTTGTCTTGACTTAAGACCGCTCCAATTGCAACTCCACTCTCATCGCATATTACTTGAAATGTCTTTCCAAAATATGGTAATACCATAATCGTTTGTTCTGTTATTTTCTCCTTCAATATGTTGAAGCTCCTCTCAGCCTCTTCTATCCACTTAAAAGACTTGTGTCTTTTCTTCACTGTATCCATCAATTGAGCACTAATCCCACTAAAATTTATGATGAACTTACGATAGAAACTTGCTAATCCATGGAAGATTCTTACCTCAAAGATATTCTTTGGTGATGGCCATTTTTTGATTGCTTTCAACTTTTCGGAATCCATCTTCAATTCGTTTGAAGAAATCACAAAATCCATCTTCATGAAAGAGGAATTTTTCAGATTCATTAACAACTTATCTTGCTACAACCTCCTCATCACCAATGTCAAATGTCTCAAGTGCTCCTCCTTGGTTTTTCTAAAGACCAATATATCATCCAAATATACAATCACAAACTTACCATTGAAATATTTTAACACTTCATTCATCATCCTTATAAAATTACTCGGGGCATTTCTTAAGACGAACGACATAATAAGCCATTCATATAACCCCTCATTTTTCTTGAATGTTGTTTTCCACTCATCACCTTCTCTCATCCTTATCTGGTGATATCCACTTTTCAAACCTATTTTTGAAAAATAGTTAGCTCCACTCAAGAAATTTATTAATTCATCCATGCTTGGTAATGGAAATCTGTATCTAATGGTGATCTTGTTTATGGCCCCCGAGTCCATCTACATTCTCCATCCTCCATCCTTATTTGGACTTAATACAGTTGACATTGCACATGGACTCAAGATAATTTCTTTGACCAATCCTTTGTCTAAAATATCCTGAACCTGTCTCTCCACCTCCTCATTCTCCTGAGGTGTCAACCTGTACGCTGCTTTATTCGGAAGGATTTCTCTTGGTCTCAAGTCAATGTGATGGATAATACTTCTAATAGGTGGTAGTGAGTTTGGAAACTCATCCACTACAATGTCAACAAAATTATCTAACAGTTCTTGAACTTCCTCAAGTAAATATTCCATTGAAGTATTGGTAAGGATAACCCTTGAATTCCTCACTACAACAAATTACATCTCTTGTTCTGTCATTACTTCGTTCAAGAGTTCCTTCCCACTCATTAGAAGTATGCCCATGCTAGCTTCATCCTTCACCCTCTTTTCTTCAATTGGCAGCAACATGTGTGTCCTACCATTCTTCTCTAAGGTGTAAGTATTTATCCTCCCATCATGAATTACATTCTTGTCATACTTCTATGGGCTTCCAAACAAAACATGTCATACATCCATGGGAATCACATCACACAGAATCTCATCTCTATATCCTCCTATTTTAAATTCAACCAGGCATTATTGAGTGACTGTTACCTGATGACCTTTCTGCAACCATGATGCCTTATATGGTGTCGGATGTGAATTCATCTCCAAATCTAGCTTCTCCACCATATCCATGGATACTAAGTTTTCAGTGCTCCCACTGTCAATTATCACCTTACAAACCCTATCCTTCGTTTTGCAGGATGTCCTTAACAAATTGTTCGTCTACATTGGTTTTTTGGTCTCTGGCTCTTTCTTCAAAAGAACCTTCTTCATCATCAAGGATTTCCCGTGTTCTACACCTTCTACCTCAACATCACGTTTCTACGCTTCCAAAATGTGAGATTCACCTCCCTTATTCCTCTCGGGACAATCCCAAGACATGTTCTATGTTTTTCCATAGGCATAACATCTTACTTCTCCTCCTCTGCGTCTTCCTCTTCCTATGGGAAAAGAGTTTCTACCACCACTCTTCCTCTTCCTATTGGAAAAGAGTTTCTACCACCACTCTGCCTCATCCTTGTGACTCTGTGCTTTATCCTAGGAAACTCCCTTTCCTTTGTTCAATATTCGACCTTTTTTTTGTTGACTCTTCTTCCTGGTCAACTTCTCTTCTACTTTTAGCGCAATTTGATACGCATCCTCTACCATATTGACTTTCACCATGCTGATTTTGTCCTGGATATCATATCTCAAGCCATTGATATATCTCTTTCTCTCTCTCTCTCTCTCTCTCTATCCAACTCTAATGTTCAATTTGTATAACTCTTTTGTTTACTCCTTGACAGTCAAATCTCTCTGTCTCAGGTTATGCATCCTCCTAAACATATTTATCTAGTAATCCTTGGGCATGAATTTTTCCTTTAACTTGGCTACCATTCGATCCGAACTTTTAAAATTTTGTTTTCCTTTTCTCCTCCTATCGGCCTACAGTTCATCCCACCACAGTGTTGCATGTCCTTTCAACCTAGTGACAACATGTCTTACCTTTTTCTCCTCTTTGACATCCTCATAGTCGAAATACTTGTCCGTTTCTTGTATCCAATCAAGTAATTAATCTGTGTTTAAGTTTCCTTCATACATAAGGATGCCAATATTTTCTCTGGATCCCAATTCGGAAACTACTTTTAGCAAGCATTCTTCCGCATCATCCCCAGCTACAACTTCTTTGACCTCTACTTCTTCATTTTTTCGTATCGCTAATGTCTCCAACATCAGGTTCTCTACTTTGTGTTGTTTCCATGGAATCTTTCCTCGCACGTACTTCTATCATCTCCCTTTCCATAGATATGTTGGATACAGGTGGATCAGGACGTCTTCTAGGTAGCATTGTGCTGGCGCTTATGATACCTCCCGTTGATATGATTTTATCTCTCTTCCTACAGAAGTTAATTATGTACTCACTCTGATACCACTTCTGTCATAGACCCCCTTCCCTCCAAATGGTTTCTCGACCTCCTGGTCTTGGATCGTTCAAATTACTATGCCAGAGTGACTCCTTGGGTCCCTATGGCACCGAAAACCACTCTACACAAGCACATAGGTATTTTTATCAAATAAACATAGTTGTGACCGTGGACTTATTTCTTCATGATTCAAACTTCAGGTATGTCCCAAAATCATTCTTTGACTTTTCGGAAGTTCTTTTCTTCAAATCTTCGAACTCTCACCACGCGTCTCCTAAGATCCACTGGCCCCACTATAGTTCGTGTTTCGTGACTTCATGAAAATTTACCCCTTTCATCCACAAACCTCCAAACTTTTGATTCCTGAATTCCTTTATCTGTCACCATGTGCTCCTTTCATGATCAATGACTGGGATCCGTTCACAACTTCAGACTTCACGATTCTACTTTCGACAAGCCTCCAAAATTCTCGAATTCCAAAGTGTCAAAACACGTTACGGTTAACCTCTGCGTAACAATCCTAGATATGACAGTCTGGAATTGTTCATCTCCCCTCTTAAATGAATCTCATCCACCAATTTTAGTGAAGACTCCTAGTACTTCTCTCCTTAGATAATTTCCACCGCTCTCCCTCTTGAGCTTTACTTATTCTACCTTCTCTTGTTCCTATGAACAATCTCTTCGACACTTGGTCGAAATATTGATTTCTGCACACCTTGCAATAGATCCTCTTCCATAGTCGAATCCCCTGTGGATGAATTTTCACTTCTTGTAACTATTATCCAACCGATTCTGTCTCTCATGACTGAAATCACGCTACTTCTCCTGAGATTTCGAATATGAAAACTTTGTCACGCACCCCTTGTCAATGCACTCCTTTCACACATACAAGTTCTTGTTCTCTCTTCTAAGATTCAATTCGAAACCGACTTGGTCACGCACTCCTTGCGGACACTATGCACGCCTTTCACTCGCTCAATCAAGAGAAACAATTGAAACTTAGCTACTCTTCATAGTGACTCATACATTCAACAATGCAAATGCAATCATGGATACAAGAACAAGAAATAACAGAGAATTGAAATTAAACAGAAAGTCTATCATTCATTCAGACAGACACATAACAACCCTCATTGGGACAATATTCCTTTGCTATATTCATTCAACTGAAACTTACATATATTCATACAATATTTCTCTGTATCTCCCAACCCTTGACTCGCAATGGCAATCTACACATTAGATTCAACAACAACAACAACAACCTCTTATCGACAACAATATAAATCTTTATACAAAGGGACTCTATTGAGTTCTTCCCTCCAACTACTATATGCTATCCTATCGGAATTAAATGTTATCAACTACTTAACATTAATTACAATAAATATCGAGTCAGACAGATAAGAACGCAACCTCTAGATTTGTATTGTTATTTGTCTCATAAAACAAAATACATTCCCCACAGATATTATGCGATGGCTTAGGCTCTGATCATTAAAGATGTTCATAACTCAAAAATATTTGTCATATATTACATTAATACACTGGTCTTTGAAATTCAAAAAATTTCAAAATATGCGCTAGTGCACCTAGTGGTCTCCCGCTTGTGCTTCGCTGGCGATGCTCTTGTATCAGGAACCTGTAAGAAGAATGTTTACATGGATCCCCAAGTATGATGTTGAATGTGGTGGGAACGTAAGTGTGATGCGTTTATATTGAATGAAGAAGAGATAGAGAATATGAAATGGGACACCGCCAACGATTTTTTCTTCTACTTGGAAAGATCAAGCGACCAATATGAGATCTTCTGGATAGAATTCCTATATTTTTTTTTTTAGTGGGTAGATCACGTACAAGAAACAATAGAGTTTAAAGAATGGGTTAAATAAATTGGTTCATTGGGATGAATAGAGGCTAGAAATATTCAACGATTGGATCACCAGATTACTCGAGCGATGGATTTCTGGGTTGACATGTCCCTATAAGGTTATATCATCGAGTTTGTAGTGGAGAACCACTAGTATTTTTCATGAACTGAAGCAATGTTCAAGAAATGGGCACAAGGAATATTTTTGAGGGAAATTCCCCTTTGGATCAAGGTCATTTTAGAGGAAGAGAGGATTCTAGTTGTTTCCTCATGTGAGATAGTAGCTTAAACCCACATGCTCGGGGTGAGTGATCTTGGGGCAGGTTCATGAACTAAGAAGGAGAGTAGGTTCTTTGACAGATGGGGGAAGAGAAAACTCCAAGAAGTGAGTGCACTCTGAGGAGAACCACCATACTTGGGAAATGGTGGCGGGGAAAGGTAAAGAGAGAAATGAAGCAGTCCAAGGTGTTGAATAAATAAATCAGACCTGGAGGAACGGATGAAAGAAAGTCATAGGAGTTGAGAAAGTTGCAAAGACAAGAAATACTAGCCAGTCCAAGATTGAAGGAAAGAGAAGATAAAAAAGAAATAAGTCATATGGAGAGTGGATGAGAAAAGTAAGGTTTATAATCAAGAGAGGATGAAGGACGCCTAGATCTTGCAAAATAAAAAGAAGTTTTTATCCTAATCTCAAGAGGAGTCGACCAGGAAGCGGAGCAGGTTTCTACGGTACAATAAAATGAGACCCGCGAGATCAAAGAAACCCACCTGGAAGTCAATGGAACCATACACAAGTCGTCCATCCCCTATTTTCCTTCAATAACCTTGGTAATTTTAGTACCTAATACTCATGCAAATTCTATTTTTTCAAATTCAGTCAGTTCAACAAGACCCGCAATTGTAAATTGTAGAAGGATAGTAGAATTTCCTAGTAGACCGCAAACAGTGTTTTTAGGATTTATTTTGATAGGAACAAGAACAATGACAATGGCTAGATACACAGGAGGATAAATTTCCCAATACCGAGATTTATGGGGTAAAGCGGACGAGGATGTAGAAAAAAAATTGTTTCTATGCGAGGCCATCTAGAGGTCCAGAGGGACCCTACATGCGAACAAGTTAGTATAATTCCAGAATACCCCGAGGGGTTGTGCCCTCAAATGTTACATGAAGGATATTGAGCCTGGGGTGAAAGTACATTCCTTTACCCTTGAATAGGTGCATCATAAATTCCTTGTCGAATTCAAGTTACCTCAAAAAGAACAACAATCTCTCTCTGAGTTGAGTGAGATTCAACAAAGAGAGGGGGAGTTCGCATGGGAATACAGTCAGAAATTTAAGGATGCTATTGGGATATTGGCGCACCCAATTCATGAATACCATCAAAGGGAATGATACATCAAAGGTTTGATACCCTTGACATGAATCCCCTTGATGCAAAAAAGAATAGATACATTGACAAAGGCTTTTGAACAATCAATGAATGTTGAAGGCATGGAGGGATACCTAGGGAGCCTAAGAATAACCAAACCTCTAATAGATTCAAACATGTTGAATCTCCAAGGCAATATATCTGCACTCACAGAGACGATCAAGGAATTAAATCTACTCAATCCAACACAACCTCAAGTTTGGTGTACAAGATGCTACACAGAGGGGCATATGGCAACTGGGTGTCCGCAGATAAGAGGATTGGGCCACCCCCCTACAACACCAATGTAAGGCATTGTGCAAGTATAAAAAATGATCCAAGAGAATATCAGTGGCCACCCACCTTATCCAATTGGCTCAAAATAGGTTTTTGTCAACTTACTATTTTTTGCAGTTTTTCGGTTCCTGAACTTCTTGGGCCATTTTGAGGGCCTAAAGGATGATTTTTCATGATCAGGAACCTCAAAAATATCCAAAGGATTTGATTTACCCCCCTAAATGTAGTTCATCATCAATACCTTTCCAATGAGCTATCGTTCTCCCTAAACGAAGATCGTATGAAAAAGTTACAACCCCAGGAAGTTGATGTACTAACTTAACCCAGCGGGGCCCACGTGCCTTTTGGCACTTCATCTCGTAGGGTTAGGTATTTGGATGTCTAGGGTTTTTCAATTCATGTTTATTGTAAAAATTCATTCAAAGCCTCATTGTACTCATATTCTTGTAAATGAGCGTAGTCGTCACATCTTTTCTCACAGATAAGTTGCCACCATTCTAGCAAGCTTGTTTTCAGTATGCATTTTACAGTTTTTAGCATATTTAAGAGAAACCAAGTTTTACTATATCTATGTTATTTTTCACTATGTCTTTGTGTTAATATTATGAATTTGTGGTTTCATTTCATTCCGCTCATAAATACAAATCAATGATATCATAGCGGTCTGCTCTTTGTCAATTTTTTTAATGCATGTCTCTGACGTGGTCAGGGTATAGAGAGTTGGGTCTCAAGCTTGTTTCTCTTGAGTACAATTTCTCTCGCATGACCAAGAAATTTTCCATGGTGGGAGAAAATAAATATGATAGTACAGGAGATCCTTTCAAAATTTTTCTCGAGGAATCCCTTGAGCGACATAAGAACGAGATGATGGACAACTTTGTACAAATCCTTCGACGACTGTTAACAAGTGACACATCCACATTAAGCAGAAGAGCCACCCCCTTCAAGGTATGTATCAAATTTGATATTCCTATATTTGAAGTTCAAGTAGATGTCGATGCAGTAGATAAATGGTTAAATCTTCTAGAAGGGTATTTTTTTGTCCACAAATTTTCTGATAGAGAAAAGATTACGTTTGTGCTCCTCAAGGATGTCCCCCATGTCAAATATTGGTGGGAGACTTTCTGTGAGAAAAAGGAAATAGAGGGATCCACATTATCTACAATTGTACCCACTTGGGGTTCCTTAAAGGATTCTATTAAGGAACAATACTACCCTGTTGGAAGTTATGACGACTTGTATACAAGATGGACCACACTGCAGTAGGAAAGAGACAAACCAATGCCAAAGTTCACTAATGTCTTCCATATCTTGCACACCAAGTTGGGTATTAAAGATTCTAAGGGAAATATGGTGCTCAATTACCATGGAGGTCTGCATAGATACATCCAGACATAAATGGATTTTTTGGACATCTCATCCTTAGGCACAACCTATCAATATGTTGTCAAAATTGAGAAGAAGTTGAAACAAAAGTCGTGATAGTTTGGGTCTAGGAACCCCTCACAACAGAAGAAGGGAAAGGGAAGCCCCAACCCATTGATAAAAGGATAGATAAAATATGGGAAACCTTGGGACAACCAGTCCAATCCGCAAGCAAACAAAGACAATGGGAAGACAGAGAAAGATACCAGGAAGTGGTGCAACTTCCATAAGAGCCCCTAGCATAACACTGTTTATTGTCGGTCAAAGAAGTCATTGGTGGTTGAGGTAAAAGTATTTGAATCAGATGTGGGTTATGATTCTGATTCATAGCTAGAAAAGGGGAGATGGATCATTGATTAAAAGCACAATGCCATCGTTGCTACCACCAAGATCCAACTCGGTGAACCTGATGAACCAAAGTAAGGAGATCAATTTTTTCATTCAAATATGTGGGTAAAGGTAACTCCGTTGCACTTCATCAATGATAGCAGTAGGAATAAGAACCTCATTTCAGAACATTTCATCAAGCGGATAGCCATGCTGACAATGTCACACCTACAACCCTACACCATCGTATGGCTCCATCAAGGAAGCGATCTTCATGTCATCCAACAATGTTGCATGTCATATGGAATCAAGACATTCAAAGATGAGGTATTGTAAGATGTTTTTCCCCTTGAATTTTGTGATTTTATTTTGGGCCAACATTATTTAGGGAAATTTCATGTTGTATATGAGTCTAGGCCTCACAGTGTTATTATTATTTTGAACAAGAATCGGTATAGGATACCCAAGGCAGTCCCACCTAGTGTCATTTCCTTGATCTCTACAAAGTAATGCGAGAAGGTCATTTCTCAGACTAGGAAGTTTGTATTCTTCATGATTTTCTCTCAGAATGAGAGAAATATTTCAACCACATACATGGCTTCTGCGACCAACCTTTCCATGCAGCAGAATCAAGTGAATAAGATTGTGGAAGAATACAAAGACATCTTCTCATCACCTAGTGGGGTACCTATGCACTATCAGGTCAAGCATCCCATCGATCTGACCCCCGATGCATCGGTACCCAATGGTCCATTATATCATTTCTTTCTGCTAGAAAATGAGGATATCAAGAATCATATCCAATAATTTCTCCACAAGGGTCACAATCGACCCAAATCATCACCTTGTGGAAGCCCAATCATGCTAGTGTAGAAGAAAGAGGACACTTGGTGACTCTATATTGATTATCGAGCCCTAAATAAAACTACAGTCAAGAAACGGTACATGATTCCTTGAATCGACGATCTCCTTGATCAGCTAAAGGGGGGAAAATACTTCAGTCAGATTGATCCAAAGTTCTGCTACCATCATGTCCTAATATAACCAACAAATTAATGGAAAACTACCTTCAAGTCAAAATAAGGTCTTTTTGAATGGCTGGTCATGCCCTTTGATTTGACAAATCCCCCAACAAATTTCATGTGGATGATGGATGATATCTTGTTGCATTTCACTAATTTTTTTTGGTGTTGTATCTAGATGACATCCTTTTCTACAACAAGACATGGGAAGAACACTTGCAACATATTCAGTAGGTTCTTCACACTCTGTGACAACAAAAGTTGTATGCCAACTTGGAAAAAATCTCCTTCTACATGGATACGGTCCAGTACCTCAACTAAATGTTTGATTCACATGGTGTTCATATTGATCTAGCCAAGGTACAAGTCATGTGTGACTGGCCAACCCCAACCATGCTCATTGAGCTTCATATCTTCTTAGGTCTTGCCAATTTCTATCGAAGGTTCGTGTTGGGATTCTCCCATATTGCATGGGAGATTATCCAAATAACCAGAGGTGTTGGTAAGGAAATATTTATGTGGGGCCTATCCGAACAGAAAGTGTTTGATGATTTTAAGAAATGCTTGTGCTCCACCCCAGTGATTTCAATACTTGACCTGCAAAAACCCTTTGAAATTGAGACAAATGCTTCAAACTATGTTGTGGGCACATTCATCACTTAACACAACCACCCCGTGGCCTATCATAGTGAGACTATCAGATGTCATCCATAAGTACCCTACTCCATTGTACTCCATTGTAGGGAAAGCCTTCTGGCAATGGAAGCATTACAATATCGGGAAGGAGACATTCATCCACACTGGATCATAAGTCATTGCATTTCATGCAGACACAAGGAAAATTGCAGAATGAATTCCATCATAAGTGGTCCACATATTTGCAACAATTCCACCTCAACATCAAGTATAAAACATGAAGTACCAACCGTGTCATTGATTTCCTTATCCAACATCCCATAACAACACTCACCACAGTGCTCAATTCTTGTGGCCATGAGACCTTCGAGTGGCCCCACCTCTATGAGAAAGATCTTGACTTCTCCAACACATACTAGATGTTGTGTGCAAACACTTGTCACTAATTTCCATATTCATAATGGGTTGTTGTGCCATCTGGGCCATCTATGTGTTCCATAAAGAAATCGAGAAAAGTTTATTTGGGAAGTGTTATAACCCTAAATTGCACTATCCCTGCTTACCTGGCATCAGGCCTACTCATTACCTTTCCTTGCCAAAGCCATGCTGAACAGACTCTTCAAAAAACCTCCTAAATCAAGTAACCTGCGCCCTAACCTTTCACTGGGCACGGTTAACCGCTTGCTGGCCTTCTACTGCACGCGGGTGACCACGGGCTAACCCACTACAGCCCGCGGTTACCTAACAAAGAAAAAAATCAGGGAAGTTTCCTCCGGGACGAAGAGATTTTTGTCAGTTA
>SNQJ01S0023962.1:312308-335032 GCA_010110895.2 Picea sitchensis
GTGGAAGGGGCAGCAACAGCAAGGAGATAAAGGCTCAACGGAGGATCTACTTCAACCGTCGATAAAAAGGTGAGTTGATTCTTCCCATGTTTGCATGAGAAAAGGGGTTGAGATTTTGGGTAGAAGGTTAAAAGTTAAGTCTTGAGGGTCATGATCTGCGTACAAGTTCAAAGCCCTAGATTCTTAGTCCGTAGGGTAGAATACCCCACAACAGGAAGCCCACTACAATCGAGTGGAAGGACACTTTGAAGTGGAAACAAAAATGGTAGTTTTGCAACGACATTTCTACTAGTCGAAACTTCGATAGGATGTCATCAATTATATCTTGTCCTGCACTGCCTGCTCTATTTCCAAACCAACCATTAAGAAACAAGGCATGTACACTCCTCTTCCTATTCCTGACAAGCCCTGGGAATCCATCGCGATGGTCTACTTTTCGGGCCTTCTGTCCACTAAGCAGGGGAATGACTGTGCTTTTGTCATTGTTGATTGCTTTTCCAAGATGGAGATTTTGGTCCCTGCAAGAAGAGCATCACAATGGAGGCCATTACCAATCTCCTCTTTGAATTAGTGTGGGTACACTTTGGGATCCCACAAACCATTATCTGAGATCGAGATAGTCAGTTCATCGGTACATTCGAGTCGAGCCTCTGGTCACTAATGGACACTAAGCTCACCAAGTCCACTGCCTTCCACCCCTGGAAAAATGGCCAAACTAAGGTTTTCAAACAGATGATCGTGCACATATTTCACATGTACAATTACAAGCACCATCACATTTGGGATGCGAGTCTTCCCTATGTTCAACACAACTACAACATAGCCATACATAGCTCAACTAGCCACAACCCCTTTCAGGAGGGGTTGGGATTTCAACCATTGGGTTCCATGGATGTTTCACTACCCCTTACGACCACCTAGGAAGACTCATCGCATGCTCCAACTAGAGGTTAAAAATCCACCTGGTTTATTGAGCATATCTGATGGGTGTTCTATATGCACAAAAAACACACTAAAAACCCTCAATTAAATTGTCAACCCRGGGTAAGTAAACTTAGAGTTGTAGAAATATATATTCCATGGTAGAATGGCTAGAGGTAGTATASTCTAAATAAGGAAGTGGCTATATAAGGGCTAATCTATTCAAGAAAAGACTATTAATGATCAAACCCTACTTAAGAAACTTAAACTGATTACCCTAAGTAAATTTTGAACAAAGGATCGATGGATAGTCCTAAGAAAGMAAATGAAAACCCTACTTAAAGAAAACTAACTTAATCATGAAAATAAGAAAAAGAAACATATCTACCTAATAAGAAATAACAACAACAAACTACTTTTAGTTAATCTACTCAAATAAGAAACTTTCCTATGAAAGAAAGTAAATAGACAAGAAACTACCCTATCAAAGAAAAATAGACAAGGAAGCAACTACCCTATTAAAGAAAAATAGACAAGTAAGCAACTACCCTATTAAAGAAAGACAGACAAGCAAGCAACTAACTAATTAACCTATGATAACTTCTACAACATGTAAACTAATTAAAATTACTCAACAACTAATTAAACTAAGAAGCAAGTGAACTCTATTCTTAAATTAAACTTCACAACTACTTCTAATTTATGAAAGGAAATCTAATAAAAAGAATTATGATAATAAAAGGAATTAACAACTAATATTTAACCTATGATAAGAAAACTATTCCTTAACCTACCAAATCAAAAGGACTATCTATCCTACAAAATCAAGGAAACTATCTTCTAATCTACGAAATAAAGAAAACTTAAATATAGTGTTGATGCTTATGTCAATGTCTTTAGTGTCTTATAATATCACGATGGAGTTTAAAAATGAACAATAATTCAAGAGGGATGAACTCGATATTGACTTCAATAGAAAAGTGAAAAGTGTGAATTAGGCAATCTAGTGAAAACTTAGCCATTATAGAAACAACATCAACTATCCCCCATATCCATGTGATTATTAATCATGCATTAATCATCAACAATATAAAGATACTATTCTAGTAAATTCAATTGAATTCTATACTAGTTAAGAAAACTCATACTACACTAAACTCAATAATCAACTTTGAATTGAAATTGCAACTTAGATCTAAGAAGGAAATTGTGTAAAGTAAACTAAACTAGTCCTATTTTAACAATTCAAATTGCAAAAGAGGAAATGCTCATAAAACAAAAAATAAATACTATTTCAGCATATGAAAAGAAAGAAAATGAGAAAACTAAATGGAAATTCAAATAAGAAAAGCTAGATAACAATTAGATACACAAACTGGAATTGACAACAAAAGAGACTAATAACACTATCCATCCATTGAAGCCCTTTCAAAGAAAACAAAAGACTAATAACTATCTATCCACCGAAACCCTATTAAAGAAATCATGAATTAAAAAGTTTGTTTTAAACTCTATTTTTATCATCTATTAAATTCATCATAAAAGAAAATCTAATTTATCATCTAGTTATACACAGGGCTAGTATATAAGCTTGCAAGCTAGTTCCTATTGATTACAAAATCATTGCATACTAACACGATCCTTCATAATAACCTGCAAAAGAAACTAAAACAATTAAGCTACAAACAACAATTTATATAATAAGAAAGCATAATGAAAACTCATGTACCAAAAATGAATAAAATGGCAACTACACTATTAAATTCACAAACAAACTCATTGGATATTCACCTAGACTGTTTTTGCCCCCCCCAACAAGTCATGGTTAATCTTCAAAGGTATTTTTCACAGTCTTCAACAACACAAATTCGCCATTAAAATAAAAAACACAGTCTTTACACAGTTTTAGCAAAATGAAAAAGAAAAACAGAGCGAAATTGTATTTTTCTCTCTAACACTCTACTTAACAAAAGTCTAACCACTGAGGTGGTATTTATAGTTTTTATAAGCTAAGAGGTCGACCACTGGAAGGGTCGACCCTCTCTAAAAACATCAAATCACATTTAAGATGCCCTAACTGTCGGTGGATTCTATAAATAAGGCGAGCCAATAATCGCCCAACGTAACAACCCAAATCAAGTTGTCAGAAGTTCAATAGTTGGAGGCCATGAGCACAAGAAAAACCCATATTTCTGATTCACCCATCGCTGGTAACCGATATGCTAACCACCAAATTTCCCATGGTTTTTGTGTAGGACCGAGTGCCGAATGGAGTGTTGAATGGAGTACCGGACTGAGTACCGAATGGAGTGTTAGATGCAAAGACAAGCTGGGATTTTTCCCTGTGACACACAAAACACAAATTAGTTTTCTAGGATCATAAAAACATGATGATTTATACTCAAAATCATCACAAAACATGAATTATGCATACCTGGTGTGAATCATAGCGATTTGACACAAAATCTCTTCAGAAACTCTTCAAAATAGGAAAAGCGCATATACATATTCGGAAAAAAGGATCTAATTAACGCCATGAAATCAGTCATATCACAAGCCCAACATTACCTCCACACCTAAGATTTTACAGGTCCCACTGCAAACAAAAGGAAATTTACCCTCATGACTAAGATTGCTAACGAGGATCGGCTTTTAGAAGCTTCTCCTTCTTGTCGTGAAGATTTTGACTTATGTCTCTTGTGTTGCTTCAATTGTGCTATGAGGTTGTAGTTGGATTTGGTCATCTCGTCAACCAACCTTTGAAGGGAATTCACCTTTTCTTGGAGGACTTCATTATCATGGTGAAGATGTGTGTCCATAGTCTTCCTATCTTCCAACTATTGCAGCAGCTGAAAAATATATTTTTGTAGCTTCTCAATGGTTGGACTAGGATCAATTATCTCAGAGGAAGGCTTAGATCCTTTGAAAGATGAAGAGTGTCTATCATTCTTAGGATCTGGGGTAGGCATCAATGATGTAGGAGTAATAGGGGCTTGATGAGGAGAAGTAGGTTCAGATTTTTTCTTTCTTTGTGGCTTCAATTCGTCTATGGACATTTCCCTAAGTATTTTGTGATGAATCTTGAGATTGGAGGACACTTGGATAGGGTCCGAAGTAGTGAGGGGTTTTGCATAAGGTTTTCCTCTTGTTCTCCAAGAACATTTTTGAAAGGGTCCTCTATTGAATCGATTAGAACCTCTCCTATTTGTGGGAATTGTAGGAGTGTCTTGTTGAATTACTTCTTGGAGCTTATTGGGTGTAGTATCAAGAGATATTGAAGGCATATGGATATTAGCAATAGGCTTCCTAGTCTTTTTTCTCAATGAGGCTGCAGGGGTTTCAACAAGCTTCTTGGATTTGTGTTTCGGTAAAGAAATGGCTTTTGTAGGAGGGTTTGGATTCCTTGGAGAGTGGGGTTTCGATGGAGAAATAGTTCTTAGATCCAATGTCTTTTTTCTAGTCTTGATTGTCAAGTGAGGGTTTGCAAATTGATAAATGAATGCATCCCAAGTTTGCCCATGTTTTTCTAATTTGGATAGAACAACGAGTTTGATTAGGCCATGGTGAAAGAGGCTATTATGGCGGTTGGTTACGTTCTTCCTCACTTGAGAGGAAATATTCTCCAAGTTATTTAGAAAGTAGAAGGGAAAATTCAATGGTTTATTGAACTGAAAATGAGCTAACAATCTGAAATGACAGGCTTTAAAGGTGGAATATCTACCTTCACATGTGATCAAAATGGTTATGACTATGAGAGGGTTGATCGGTTCCTATTTTATCCATTCCTTGGAGTATCCTTTTGCTCTGAATATGTTCTGGAATTCAGGTTTAAAAAACCTGTTATAGCATGAGCACAACAACTGGTGGTTTTTAAACCATCTATCTCCCACTCTTGGAAGCTTCATGGCTACAATTATGGATTCCTATGAGACCCCAAAGGTGAGATACCCCACATGCATTGTATTTCCATCAAAACCATGGGAAAATTGAATTGAGATGCCATCGTTGTGACCCTGCAAGTGAGATAGAAATGCCCCCCAACCTGCATGCAAAAACACCTCCCTACACTATGCAAACTCAGGGATGGACAAGAGGTATGCATAGGAAGACGGTTCATACCATTTTGGCATCGTGATGGTGTGAATAAATGAACAAATTCAAAATTCACAAAGAGAGGATGTGATCAAGCCAAGAAATGGCACAATTTGAAGAGAGGTCGAGCGCAATTTGAACAGAGTAATAAATAATAGAGGCTGAGCGCATTTTAAAACAGAGGAAAATGCAATTGGAAGAGGAGAATTGGAATAATAAGATAAACCAATCCAGTTTTTGAATGCACCTAGGGTGGAAATGGTTGCACACATGTGCACACAAGCTACCATGTGTGAGAAATTTTGAATTCAAAGGCATGTTTTTTGGTGGAAATCTTAATGATACGCAGTTAGGTCAATGTCCAAATCTTTTGACTTGGACATTTGATCATGAAAATATCTAATGTTTGCATCTTCAATCTTGATTTCCCTAAACAAATTCAATTAAATGTCATTGATTCTTGGTTACCTGAAATTGTGGACAGTTACTGGTGTGTATATTCATATGGCACTTCATTCGGCACCTCATACGCCACTTTATACAGAACCTCATACGACACTTCATATAGTACCTTTGTGTTAAATACATTTTTAACTCCTGTAATGGATAGCCTGCAATATTGAAATGGTTTTGGCAGTCACAATGATTAAGAGCAAAGGAAGAGTGTTCCATTATTGTTGATTTTTCCACCATGCTTACTCAATCCACTTTCATAGAACATGTAATGTCAAAAGTACAATGAACATCCTGTAACGAAAATGAACCAATAAATTGGTCAGTTAAGGATATGTACAACAATCTATAGTAGATAGGAGATTTAGCACTTCAAAATAAAATGACTTTTGATGTAATAACCTGTATAATGAAAACAATACAAAATGTTTTACAAAGATTTTCTTCTCTAGGCAATAATCATTTGTCAACTCATGAACCCCTCCCCCACACCTAAATATTGTGACACCTCACAATCAAAAGTGTAGGAACCCAGTCATCTCTCTCGATAGTCGAAGATTTACAGTTTCTCAAGTGTAAAGATAAATTTCACAGATTGGTCTTACGAGACGGTTAGAAGATGGCCCCACCTATAGGATAAGAGATCCTGTATATAGATAAGAAGAGGTACATAAGAGAGTTTCAATATAGTCTCAGAGTTAGTTCCCAATGACAAGCTTATGGAGTTCATTAACCTTAGCTTAACCATACATACTTCATGCCAGCTTTGTCTGCAAGTAATTTCGTACATCAGGGAAAGTTTAAATTTATTATTTATTTTTTGTCAGATTACCATCCTCACTAGGTAGAGTGCCCCGCTACCAACAAGCCTGTTCAGTACTCTGACAGGTTTACGTAGTCATACCACAGGTTGGTACCCGCTTCTAGAAGACCTGTTTAGTATCCTGATGGGTTATCCTCTTACACCCTTAGAGATTGGCCCTCCATAATTTAAGATTTTAGTATAAGATTTCTTTATGCAACAAGATGGGGGGACAACTCTTAAAACAACTTGTTCTTTCCTTTTTTTTTCAATTGGGATGGTATTTATGTTAGAGGATGACTTTCCATTATATTCCTTAGTGTTTGTCCTTATGTAAGGGGTACTTAAGCGGACATGGCCTATCTAAAGATATGATATAATCAAGTTATTTAGTGTGTAGTGGATGGCACCATTGAGAACGAAC
Source organism: Picea sitchensis (assembly GCA_010110895.2). Lineage (NCBI taxonomy): Eukaryota > Viridiplantae > Streptophyta > Pinopsida > Pinales > Pinaceae > Picea > Picea sitchensis. The sequence goes on from SNQJ01S0023962.1 coordinate 319,001, forward strand.
ATAAATCTATATCTAGTCTCAAATCACTTTATTCTTTTGTAATTTATTGTGATGTTTCCATGAATAATTGTTAATCAAACCTCCTTGTTACTTTTTAATAAAGATACTTTACTCACCTACTTAGGTTTCTTGGGAAAAATGTACAAGATACCTCTAAGCTTGATGGTTACGATATCACTTCCTTATATAGCAATGAAGATTTTCAAGAGCAACTGCTTTTTAGAATGACTTAAGAAAAAGAGAAGATGAACATCTTTGCAAAAATATGGCTAATTACAACAAGTCAATATTCATTTGATGCTTAGAAGACAACAAGGTTCACGTGTAACCATGTTTTGAAGAAAAACACTTGTTTTATATTTCCTTGAAACTGTCTACTCCTGGTGAAATAAATACCTACAAAAATATCTAGAATTGCTTAACAACAAAATTCAAAATTATTTACATATGTACAGTAGAAAATTCAGAAAAATTTCAAGAACAAGGGGGGACTTCCCCATCTACTAAGGCCAATTCCTTATCATTTGAAATGACCTGTAGGAAATCCTCTTTGGACATGGGCTTATGATAAAATTTGAGACGATGTCCATTTAAGACAAAGGAGACTTGTCCATCGTCAATTGTTTTGATTTTCACAGCTCCATTGTCATATATAGTGACTACCTTGTAAGGGCCCAACCACTGGGTGGTGAGTTTTCTTTTGAAGGTTTTAAATCGGGAATCAAACACCAAATATCAATCACCAGTTTGAAATTGTTTCTTCTTAATAAACTTGTCATGCCACTTGCTCCTTTGTTTTTGGACTAATATTGTTCGTTGGATGACATCTTGCCTGATCTCATCCAACTCATTCAATTGTAGGGCTTGTTGTTTATGAGCCTCATCTAAGTTTAATCCCAATTCTAAAGAAATACGGAAGGTCCTTACATGGAATTCTATTGGTATAAGTACTTGTTTCCCATACACTAGCTCATAAGGGGTGTGTCCGGTGGTGTTTCTCTAGGTGGTCTGGTAAACCCACAAGGCCTATGGAAGCCTATCGGCCCAATATCGATGATGTAATTGAACAGTCTTGGTTAATATAGCTTCTAGAACTTTGTTTGTAGACTCTACCTGACCATTATCTTGTGGGTGGTATGGAGAATATTTACAGTGTTTAATCCCATATTTCCCTGTTAGCTCTCTCAACATCTTGGCAGTGAATTGAGTGCCTTGGTCTGTAACAATTTCATGAGGGACACCGAACCGGGTAAATATGTCTTCATAAATGAATTCAAAAATAGACTTTTATGTGGCCCTGAATAGGGATTTTTCCTGTACCCACTTGGTGACATAGTTTGTACAAACCAAAATATAGTTCTTCTTACGGGACATGGGTGAATCTGGTCCTACAAAGTCAAGGGCCCATTTTTCGAAGGGTTCTATCATAACTTGAGCACACAAGGGAATTTCTTCGACTGATGTAGGTATTACTATCCTTTGTAAACTATCACAACCCCTCACATACTTGGAAGCATATTTGAAAATGCTAGGCCAATAATATCCTAAATGTAACACCTTATATGTTGTACATTTGTCAGAAAAAATTCCACCACATTGTCCATCATGACAACTTCGTAGTATTTCTGGTACCTCGTCCTCTTGGACACATCTACGAATAATCAGATCAGTACCTATGCAAAAAAGGTCATGGCCAACCCAAAAGTAATTATCACTTTGTGTAATAATTTTACGCTTTTCATGAGGTGACAAATGAGACGATAACTTCCTAGTAGCCAGATAGTTTTCCATATCCGCAAACCACGGGGTATTTATAGAGAGGGAAACAAGGTACTCATATAGGAAACTATCATCTACAGGGATATCATCATCCTCATTTTTTATTCGTGAAAGAAAATCAGCTACTAAATTATCCTTTCCTGGTCGGTCAAGAACGGTGATGTTAAACTCTTGCAATAGCAGGAGCCACCTAGTCACTTGGTCATTAGTTATGGCTTTATTTATGATAAATCTAATGGAGGAATGATATGTATGTACAAATACTTCGTAACATGTAATGTAATGACGAAACGTATTGATAGAATGAACTATTTCCAAGAATTCCTTCTCGGTAACTATGTAGTTTAACTCGATAGGGGACAAGTTCTTTCTCACAAGATAAATGGCATAGGACTATTGGTCCTCTTTCTTCCCTAATACTCCTCCTAGTGCGGTGTCGGAGGCATCAATAGATATGTGAAATGGAAGATTCCAATTGGGCCCTCTAAGAACTGGTGCCACAGACAACTTAGCTTTCAGGATTTCAAAGGCAATTTGACACTACTCAGTCCAAACAAAATTAACATCCTTTATTAACAATCCAAACATAGGTGCAACGATCATTTTTAAATTTTCAATAAACTGTTGGTAGTATCTGGCATGTCCAAGAAAGCTTCTCACATCTTTCTAATTCTTGGGGGGTGGAAGTCTGACAATGACTTCAATCTTTCCAGGATCAAATTTTATCCCTTCAGATGAAACATGATGTCCTAGAACCACTCCTTTAGTCAACAACATTTTACATTTTTCATGACTTAGAGATAGGTTCATTTCTTGGCATCTGATAAGGATGTTTTATAAGTTATCTAAGTCTTCCTGGTAAGTATTTCCATAAACTGTGAAGTCATCCATGTATACCTCCACACAATCATGAATAAGATCAACAAATATCCCTAATACTGCTCGTTGAAATGTGGTAAGAGCATTACACAATCCAAATGGTAAGACCCTATAGGCATAGGTTCCCCAAGGAAAGGTAAAGGTGGTCTTGTCCTGGTCCTCGAGTGCTATGAGGATTTGATTTTACCCATTGTACCCATCTAAAAAGGAGAAATACTTCTTTCCAGACAAGGTATCCAAAACATGGTCAATGAAAGGAAGAGGGAAGTAATCCTTCAGAGTGGATTTGTTGAGTTCCCGGAAATCAACAAAAATTCTCCATTTCCCGGTCACTTTCTTTGGAACCACTACAAGCAGGGATACCCACTTACTGTCGTAGATGGGATAAATAAATATGACATTTAATAACTTTTGGATCTCTTCTTTTACTATATCTTTGAGTTTTGGGTTCATCCTGATCTGGGGTTGCCTAACAGGTGTTACTTAACCCTAGGTATATATGTCATGGATGGATGTGTCAAGGTGTATACCCTTCATGTCAGTATATTCCCAGGAAAATGCTATTGATTATTCTTTAAGGATACTTACTAACTGTTTTTGTTGGTCTGCATCTAGCCCGGAGTTTATATGTAAACATTTCCCTGGACTAATCTCGTAGGGCATAGTATAAGACATGACAGACTCATCTAAAAATATTTCGAAGACAAAATGGATGGGTCTAATTGTTCTTGAAATTATTCCCCAAACATGTACTCAAATTGGGGAAAATATTGTGGAAAATCAACAGATGTGACAGCAGAAATGAATTGGTTTAGCACATTTTCCATTGTTTACTCCCGAAGTTCTCATGCATGGTCACTTGTCAATAGGGGTTCTTCCCAGTCCTCATTCTCGTATGGAAAATCAAGCCACCATAGATTCTCCATGATAGGTTGAGATAGATGGTATATGGTGAGCTTATGGATAGAAAGTCCATTTAATATGGTCATTTCTCCCTCTCTACAGCCAATAAATGCATTGGTTTTGGCTAACCAAGGTCTTCCCAAGATAATGTGATGGCCTTTGGTAGGATATTTTGAGTGAATGATGAGAAATTCTACTGGGTAGTCCCATGAGGCTAAAGTAACTATGATATCATACAAAATTCCTTCAGGTATAACCTTAGTCTTATCTGCTAATTCCAAAATGGTTAGGGTAGGTCTAAGAAGAGTTTTTAACTATATTTCCTCTAAGGTAGTAGTATTCATAACATTGATGGCTTCCCCTAGGTCTATGAGAGTGTTTCCAATGGAGACCTCATTAATGGTTATGGTCGCTACAAGGTTTCCTGGGTTCCCATATTTTGATAGCTTTGGTTTCTTTGATATGTATTAAAAAAGTTCTCCTATCAAATGTACTGTAGGAGGGTCCTTATGCTTCCTAACCATCTTCTTAATACAAAATTATTTGACTACCTTACTGTAGATTGGAATATCCTTAATGGCTTGAAGCAAGGGAATATTGACACAAATATTCTTCAATTCATTCAAGATGTCAAATTTTGGTCAGGTGGTAGGTTTATCGATTACTAATCTATCTGGATAAGGAGGGACCTTCATAATTTGTGAAGGTTCATTTTGGGGAAGCTTGGGTTCTTGGTCCTTAGGAATAACAATATCTTCCCACCTAGTGTCATACATATGTTGTTTAGGGGTTTCCTCATAGTCTTCTTCCTGGATGACTATTGAAGGTCTCTGCCTGTCCATAAATTTTCCCGACCTTATTTGAATCTCCTGTAATGGGATAGGAGTAATAACATATGTCAAGAAGGCTTGCATATCAACATTGTGAAGAGGTTTAGGGGGATTATTATTGGTATTCAACATTGGTTGTGTCAGTTATAGTGTCGGTCTTGGGGAGCTTTCATTGTGTTATTGTTTCGGTTGTTGTTGTGGAATAGGAGGTAAAGGTGGTGGAACAAAACCTGGAAGAAGTTGTGGAGTGTTCTATGGAAACTGAGGATAAGGATGGTTGGACATAGGGACAGGTGGAGCTTGAGGGTTTCCTTGGTTATACCCTCCTCTCCATCCTTGAAAACAAGGATGTTGGTACTGTATAGACCAATTTTTCCAACTTGCTGAGTTCCACTGTTGTTGTTGTTGATAATAGGGTGGAACTTGAGATTGTAGATCTGAGTATGTAGGTTGGTTCCTAGGATTCCATGGCATCCTAGGTGCATAAGAGGATTCCCCAGGATCCCCACTCTTATATATGGCTAACAAAATAGGAAATAATGCAAATTGTTTAGTTGAGTGGTCCTACGTGTAGAAACCACAAACTGAAATGTTATCTAATGGGAATTCCCTTGAGGAATTCTTCCTTCTACATCTTGGGCAATATATGTTCATTGCTTCATTTTCCTCTTCCTATTTCTTTTTAATATTTGGGGTGTCCAAATGGGAACCTATTGTTCTTAAAATATATGTCTTGAAGTTTTCTAAAAGGTTCCCTATCTCTTCTCTTGTGATACCACATGAACTAACTAGTTTTAAGTTTCTATTATAAGGGTCCCAAACATTCTTTCATGTTTTAGCTCTACGCCTTGAGTAATTCTTAGACATTTCATAGATTTCAGAAAATGGTTTATGACAGATGTCACCTTTTCATAGATTTCAGAAAATGGTTTATGATAGATGTCACATGATCGCATCAGGTTAAGCATCTCTAGGTATTCCTCTGAAATTCCCTTAAGTAAAAGAGCCTTAACTACATCCTATGTAAGGTCATGATATTTTGACTTTTGGGAGATGTATGCAAACCGTTCCATGTAGTCCTCAAGATTCTCGTCTTCTGATTGTTGGATTTTAAAGATGTCATTGTGAGACTCTTTGGTCTTGCAATAGTATTGGTAATTCTTAATAAATATATATTTCATGTCTTCCCAAGACCTAATGCTGGATTCTCCCAACCCCATGAACACTCTTAGTGCAGAGTCTTTGAGGATGGCATGAAAGAGTTTTAGTTTCTGGTCATCCTGTAGGTAGTTGTAGCTCCTACACAAGATGTCAAATGCAAATAGGAAGACTTATGGATATTCACTTATTTTACCATAAAAGGTGGGCAGTGCTGAGAGAGGAATATTTTGCATATTGACATTTAGGGTGGTGTCAAAAATTGGAAACCAGAAGGTAGTTTCGGTTTGGTTTCCAGCTTCTTCTTCCTCTCCATGTCTTACATTGTTGTGATCCTACTGATGATTCATACTATTTTGGTTCCCAAAAAGAGAGTACTTAATTGGTTTTATATTTGAAGAGAACAAGGTATCCCTCTGATGGGAAGGTCTTCGTACTATTTGGGTGTCTGGGACTCTACTAGAGCCAATTGAGGTTATTGGTGCCAAATTTTCTGTGTCAATTTGAGAGACAATTATGTTGGTTGAACTAACAAATAGGGTATTCACATGTTCAGGGTCTATGATGTCTTCAAAGTTAAGATCTCCTGATCGTGGAAAGAAAACAAAGGTTGTATTGTTTGGTTCTGCGGAAGGCTCAAGTGTTCTTGCCTCCTTTACCAATACTACTGATGCTTCAATTTCATGTTTTATAGTGTTCCTTGTATTAGTCTCTTCAAAGACTACTTTATCTCTTTTCATTGAGCTAGCTCCTGTTTTTTGGTATCGTTCTGTGGAATTTATGAGTGGAACATTCCTTCCCCCGAAAAGGTCGGAAGGAACCTTGGTTGAAAGATCTTATTTAGATTTAACGTATCTACCTTTTGGGTCTTTAGGTCTATTCATGAAAGTAAACAAAAACAAAAACTACGATTGGTTTTAGGGGGACTTGCTATAGAAGATGTGCAGGTTCTTACCTCTCGTATTAAAGTTCCCCCACCACCAAACTAATTCTAAGGTTTAGAAATGATCTATTTCCAAGCTATTTCCTACCTTGAGACAACTCCCCGGTAGCGACGCCAAAAATGATGGGTGTTCTATATGCACAAAAAACACACTAAAAACCCTCAATTAAATTGTCAACCCGGGGTAAGTAAACTTAGATTTGTACCAATACATATGCCAAGGTAGAAGGGCTAGAGGTAGTATAGTCTAACTAAGGAAGTGGCTATATAATGGATAATCTATTCAAGAAAATACTATTAATGATCAAACCCTACTTAAGAAACTTAAACTGATTACCCTAAGTAACTTTTGAACAAAGGATCGATGGATAGTCCTAAGAAGGAAAATGAAACCCTACTTAAAGAAAACTAACTTAATCATGACAATAAGAAAAACAAAAACTATCTACCTAATAATCAATAACAACAACACACTACTTTTAATTAACCTACTCAAATAAGAAACCTTCCTATGAAAGCAAGTAAATAGACAAGCAACTACCCTATCAAAGAAAAATAGACAAGAAAGCAACTAACCTATTAAAGAAAAATAGACAAGCAAGAAACTACCCTATTAATGCAAGACAGACAAGCAAGCAACTAACTAATTAACCTATGATAACTTCTACAACAAGTAAACTAATTAAAATTACTCAGCAACTAATTAAACTACGAAGCAAGTGAACTCTATTCTTAAATTAAACTTCACAACTACTTCTAATTTATGAAAGGAAATCTACTAAAACACATTATGATAATAAATGGAATTAACAACTAATCTTTAACCTATGATAATCAAATTATCCCTTAACCTACCAAAGCAAAAAGACTATCTATCCTACAAAAGGAAGGAAACTATCTTCTAATCTATGAAAGCAAGAAAACTCAAATATAGTGATGATGGTTATGTGAATGTCTCTGGTGTTTTATAATATCACGATGGAATTTAACAATGAACGATAATTCAGGAGGGATAAAATCGATATTGACATCGATAGCAAAGTGAAAAGTGTGAATTAGGCAATCCAGTGAAAACTTAGACATTATAGAAACAACATCAACTATCCTACATATCCATGTGATTATTAATCATGCATTAATCATCAACAGTATAAAGATACTATTCTAGTAAATTCAATTGCATTCTATACTAATTAAACAAGCTCATACTACAATAAACTCAATAATCAACTTTGAATTGAAATTGCAACTTATATCTAAGAAGGAAATTGCGTAAAGTAAACTAAACTAGTCCTATTTTAACAATTCAAATTGCAAAAGAGGAAATGCTCATAAAATAGAAATTAAATACTATTCCAGCCTATGACAAGAAAGCAAATGAGAAAACTAAATGACAATTTAAATAAGAAAATCTAGATAACAATTAGAAATACAAACTGGAATTGAAAACTAAAGACTAATAACTATCCATCCACCAAAACCCTGTCAAAGAAATCATAAATTAAAAACTTTGTTTTAAACTCTGTTTTTATCATCTATTTCAGCATAAAAGAAAATCTAATTTATCATATAGTTATACAAAGGTTTAGTATCTAATCTTGCAAGCCAGTTCCTACTAATTACAAAGTGATTTCATACTAACACAATCCTTCATAATAACCTGCAAAAGAAACTAAAACAATTGAGCTACAAACAACAATTTATACAATAAGAAAGCATAATGAAAACTCATGTACAGAAAATGAATAAAATGACAACTACACTATTCAATTCACAAGCAAACTCATTGGATATTCACCCAAACTGTTGGTGGCCCCCCCAGAAAGTCATGGTTACTCTTCAAAGGTGAACCATGAGCTTCAACAACATGAATTCACCATTAAAATCGAAAACATGGGCTTTATATAGTTTTAGCAAAATGAAAATAGAAAGACAAAGCGAAATTGTATTTTTCTCTCTAACACTCTACTTAACAATTGTCTGACCACTAAGGTGGAATTTATAGTTTTTACAAGATTAGAGGTCGACCACTGGAAGGGTCGAACCTCTCTAAAAACAACAAAATCTCATTTAAGATGCCCTAACTATCGGTGGCTTCTAGAAATAAGGCGAGCCAATAATCGCCCAACGTAACAACCCAAATCGAGTTGTCAGAAGTTCAGTAGCTAGAGGCCACGAGCACAAGAAAAACCCATGTTTCTGATTCTCCCATCATTGGTTGTTGATATGCTAAACGCCAAATCACCCATGGTTTTTCTACAAGACAAAGTGTCGGATGAAGTATCGGACTAAGTGTCGGATGGAGTACCGGACGAAGTGCCAGATGAAAAAACAAGTTGTGATTTTTCCCTCTAACACACAAAATGCAAATTAGTTTCCTGGGATCATAAAAACATGTTGATTTATACTCAAAATCATCACAAAACATGAATTATACATACCTAGTGTGAATCATAGCGATTTGACACCAAAGCTCTTAAAAAACTCTTCAAAACAGGAAAAACGCATATAAATATTCGAAAAAAAGGATCTAATTAACATCATGGAATCAGCCATATGACAGGCCCAACCAAGTCCAACACATCCACCAACAGGTTCAATATATTTTATAGAAGTCAAATGCTAAGTACAAGAAACGCCATGATAAACATCGGGTGCCACACTAGTTTTAGGTGGGAGACAAAGTTTGGTTTCACTTGTAGAAAGAACTCCTTATAGGGCCTCATTGGAAGATCCGTCCAATCCGTTATGGAACCTACACCATCACCAAGGATGTGGGTAACAATGATTTTGATCTCAACCTTCCCCCATTCCTTGGCTTGCATCTAGTATTCAATGTGGACCTCCTTCCGCCTTATTTTCCACCATTATTGGACACCTAAAAGATAACAAAAACATTGACACCAACAGAGCTCAAACCCAAATGGAAGTAATAGGAATCTACTAATCATATGGTGGACACACAAGTCAAGGGAAATCACCAACAAATTATTCAACTTTAGCAGGTTGTCAAAGCAGGGCAACTTCTGCACCAAGGCAAGTGGCTCACCCGGGTCCTAATTCAACATAAATTTCCTCGTCTGATGTGGGCACTCAACATAATGGATACCATTTCTTCCTAAGGGGGTGTTATTGATCCAGGAGGATATCGGTGAGCATCCACCTTGTTCAACTAGCTCAAAAAGGTTTTTTGGCAACTTACTGTGTTTTGGGGGCATTTTGAGGGCCTAAACGACACTTTTTTGCGATCAGACACTTTAATGATAACCAAAGTACTTTATTTAGCCCCCTAAATGAATATCCTCATTAATACCTTTCTAATGAGCTATCGTATGCCCTAAACAAAGATTTTATGAAAAATTTACAAGCCCATGAAGATGATGTACTAACTTACCCCAACGGGGCTCACATGACTTTTGACACCTCATCTCCTAGGGTTAGGTTTTTGGATGTCTATGGTTTTGGAATTTATGTTTATTGTAAAAATTCCTTCAGAGCCTCATTGTACTCCTATTCTTGTGAATGAGCGCAGTCGTCACATCTCTTCTCAGAGATAAGCTACCACCATTCTAGCAAGCTTGTTTTCAGTCTGCATTTTACAGTTTTCAGCATATTTCTTTTTTAATAGAAACCAAGTTTTATTGTATCTTTGTTATTGTTCACTGTGTCTTTGTGTTAATATTATAAATATGTGGTTTCATTTCTTTCCACTCATAAATCTGGATCAGGAAACTCAACCATTTCAATACAATACTTTCCCAAGAACCCAACCCACTTATACAGTCGAATACTATGAAATATTTCGAACTTAGGGGGATGCACCAAGACACTGCCCCATCCTGCAAAAATAATCACCTGCACCCAATAAAATACATTGCGATTTATTTGGGTCCACGATTCATGCTACAAATCAATATCATGCATTAGATATACTTGCTGATAGACTGAACCAGACTACATTCAAGATAAATGAAACACCCCAAGCATCGGGAAGAGGTAGGGGAAGTGGTGGTGCAAGAATATTTAGAGGAGGGGAGAATGGAGGAAGAGGACTAGTTCAATGTTACAATTATGATGAACAAGGAAATATGGCTAGAGAGTGTCCTCATTCGAGATGACCATGGTGTTCACACCATAGAAACAATGCCCATGCAATTGAAGAGTGCTCGGATCTGATCGCAAAATGGGAGGACCGATCTTGTCATACAGTAACTAATTCATAGGCTCAGAAATCAAGATATAATATTAAGAGAGGCTACCTAAATTCAACATCATCACTCACAAAGGAGAAACAAATGGGGCAGATGCAGACAATAGGCCCAATATTAAAAAAGAATCCCCCAACAATGACATGTATGATCCTCTAAAAAAAATATTTTTCAAAGATGCAGTAGAAATATTTAGAGGTGAATCCTCTCTGGAAATAAGGGAGAAACCTCCTAAAGTCACCCTTCAATCCAAGACCGCTCAATATTTTTCCTCACCTCCTACACCCTGAAATTCGGTAAACTCAAGAAGACCCCATCAGGAGTCTCAAAATATAATCAACCTCTAGTTTCAAGTATTCTCTGAGATCATTGGAGATGAACAAAATTATAAGAATTTGCAAAACACCTTGTACCTAATCATGGGTGATGAGGGAACCCCACATACCACTATAACCACCAACCTCCCTGATAAGAATACACAGAGAGTACAAATAAGGAAGGTGTGAACATGAAAACAATTTAGGTTGGAAGCCCAGTTAAATGACTTTTAAATTAAATATGTTACGCTATGCTTGAGCTCATATGTCAAGATCCTACCCAAAAATACTTGGGATTCTCTATGGAAACCTTGGTTAGTTTATTCCCCCATCTAGATGAGAATAGAAAACCAATATTTCATATTTCCAATGAGAAGGTTGGAAGATGTGTAGGTAGATGTTGCAGGAGTTAAAACGATAGCTGATTTTGGAGTGACTGGAATAATGGGAGACAAAGACCTCTACCTTTCCTTATTAGGAATTGATTGGGCTTATGAAAATTATGTGGTCATTGATTTAAAGAGGGACAATTTCACGTTTGAAGAAGATGCAGTAAAAGTTGTCCAACCCTTATATCCAGACATGGGACATAGATATATTGATCTAGTGGATAATAACATGGAATCATAATTTCTCAACCCTTTATACACCGTAACAACAGGAATGAGGCCAGATTACATCAAACCCACTGCAGATGGATCTATAAGTTGAAGGAGTATACACTCAGTTGAGGATGACTCGGAACTAGATTTTGATAGTTTACAGCAGGGTTCAGATGACATATTTTCAAGACATTGTGCAACTATCAAGGAAACGAGAAGAATTGAGACTGATATGAGGGATCACCCAACATATGATGGTACTTCATATTTGAATATATTTTTCACTGATATAGACATAAAATTTGCGCCAGAGAAAAGGATCTCGGTTCTATATATAGGATTGTAGGATACCCCAACCAAGTGGTGGGCCACTCACAAGGCTTCACTCCTAGATTGGGAGGACGCAAAGATATCTATATGATATAGGTTCCTCATAAGTGATCAGGTGAAAATAGAGATAAGCATGAATTTTCATAAAGAAAAACTTTTCAATGGGTAGTCTTACCCCAAAAGGCATGTTGAGAATTGCATCAAGCAATGGCAAGTTGCGCAAGTACCATCTCGACTATGGGTTCACTTATTTTTCCATTCATTAGGTGTGATTCCAAAAACCTACTACATACATGAAGAGAACAAAATAAAAGCAAGCCATTGGAAAACACTAGAAGAACAATTTTACAGAGACTTCTCTTTTATTGATAGGACCCCTGAGCTTCACTTAGTACTTGAAATAATTTGGGAGATACTATTTACTAATGTTTGTAAATCTAGATCAAGCCTAGTAGTATGTTCTGATCATTCCCATTTTATTTAGTCCAATCGATACCAAAACCATATTAGAATGTTGGTAGCCTACTGCAAAGTTGATAAATACCTGGAAGAACCTAATGAAGTAGAAGAAATCAGGAACCTCAATATCAAAGAAACTATAGGAACTAGGGAAATCCAGTATACTACACCCAACCATACCAGTAACACCTATACTCATCCTTTGAATTTGTTAAAAGTACACAAAGAGAGTGAAGAGCATCCTAGGATAACTTTGATAGGGGATTACTAGGATGATCAAGATATGAGTGAAATCCAGAGTCTATTGCGGGAATACGAGGACATGTTCCCAAAAACCTTCTCTGAATTGAAAGGCATAAAAGGAACCATTGGAGAGATGAAGATCTAGATAAAACCTTACTCGAAACCTGTGAAGCACAGACTATATCGTCTCAATCCCAAGGTAAAAGAAAAATTCAAAAGAGAAATAGACAAAATGATTATGGTAGGACTAATATTTCCGATTGAAGAAGCATAATGGGTTAGCCCCATATTAATATGGAGAAAAAATGGTACCAAGTACATTCATGTATGTTTTGATTATAATATTTTGAATTCCACATGTGTACATGATCCATTTACGGCACCTTTCATTGATGAGGTGTTAGATCAAGTTGCGGGGAAAGAAGAATATTCATTTACAAATGGATTCTCTGGGTATCACCAGGTCAGAATTTCAGAGGATGTTAAGTACATGAATAGATATGATGATAAATATCAAAATAGATCCACAATATCAACAAGAATAATCCAAAATATTCACCATAACATAAACACAAGATGTAGACAAAACACTTGAGGTAGGGTAACACCATATATTATTCCTTAAGGAAATAATCCACTAAATATATACTTGCTTGTTACAATGACAATATTCTTCACTATGTTTCATTAAATTTCCTACACTTATTTATATACCTCTCTCTATCTCCTAGGACCCTTCTAGAGAGCCTTCTCACATTTATTACATTTAACTACCATAGTGGTCCTTTATTAATATAGTGGACCTATTCCACCTTACATTGAATGCCCAAATTCTCATATATTAAATGACTTCCACTAATTATACATAACCACATTCCCATTGGGTACCTCCCTAGGTACCCCATATTACCTCCCTAGGTATACTACATTCCATCCCCCTTCACATGTTTCGTCGTCGAAAAATGAGAAGAAATCATTCAATATGACCGACTAAGCAATGTATCCAATTGGTACAAAGTACAACCATCCATCCATCCCAATGGAGGTCGAACATGATGTCCATCTGCTTCCTTTCCACCCTGATCTTTATCTGCATCATGTCAGGGTTTCCATGGGATTGTTCCTGTAGCCTAAGCTCTTCACGTAGTGCCGGTAGTCCTCCATGCACTTCTTTATCGGTTTCTTATCTAATGCCCTGTTGGTGCATAAATGTGTTGATGCACACACCCTTGCCTTGATGATTGTCATGTCTCTATATGATGTGGATGGTGATATACAACAACTGTAGGAATCTGTTTATTTTTCTTCAAATATTCAATACTTTGTGCCTTTGATTCAATGACCTCCTTAGCTTCCTGATTATGTCCTTCCTATAGTTTTTATTCATCTCCTTCTGTAGACTCTTCCTCTGATTCAACTTCAAACTCGACACAAACTTCTTTGCTAGCCTCCATGGGCCCATCTTTCTTACTAAGAGACACATCCTGCAATGTGATTTTATTTTTCTTGTACCACAACTTCAAAAAATTCTTTTGCACATTAATATTAATGGTACCCACTGATTTTGTCCAAGTATATCCCAAAACAATATCCACTTCATTCATATCCATAACATAAAAACCTGAATGCAACACATATTTATCCATACTAACCTTCAAATCTTTAAAAATTTGAACATTTTTACCCTCACCCTGTGTGCTTTGGATATTCTTGGCAAGAATTTGCAATATATTAACCGACTGAACATTGATAAAATTATGTTGGCAACTAGGGTTAATAGAAATAATGACATTTTCTTTGTGAATAAAACCATGAACATGTAATATATATTTTTTGTTAACTCCCAAAATGAAACCGTCCTTTTGGTTGAATTTTGTAGTGGATAGCATGGCCATCGGTAGTGTTCTCAATATATTTTTGAGTTTTTATAGCTAAAAAATTTTAGGTTTTGGTGTGTCTTAAGGAAATAATTTGACCCATAAAGTCTTCTTTCCAAAATTTTCATTTTTACTTTCCTCAGCTAACCTTTGTCCGAAAATTGATTGTGCGTTGAGGAAAGTATCGACTTTCAACAGCTAAGGAGCTCTTTTCATTTAGTTGGTGCACTATTGAAAGTGGTAAAGTTCAAAAGGTTCGACAATCAAGTTCGCGGGTGGCGCGCTGTGGAAAGTACATACTTTCCACAGCTAAGGAGTGTCTTTTATAAAGCGGTGCACTGTTGAAATTGCATACTTTCAGCAGCTAACAGGGGTTTTACAAGGGGTCGCGCACTGGTGAAAGTGGCGAGCAGGCAGTTGACAGAGGCGCGTTCTATGGGCCGTTGTTGAACAAAGCGGGAATCACGTGCGTTATATCCACGTATAACAGTAATGATGATATGATCACCCCACGTCAGAGTAAATCCAAGGCATGCACTGATAGGAGTGGGAAATGATAGGAACTCAAGCATGTATGTCAGGATATGATCGTAATTCGAATCCGACCCAGAACTCATGCAAAACACTCATGGCATCCGAGATGGTAGGTTCGTGTTCGGTGATGCAGGTGCAGAGGAGGTACCGCCGGCCTGACAATATCAAATCAAGCAATGGTTTTCATATCACAAATCGCTTCTGGAATGCTGTGAAAGTGTTCATTCATTTCAAAACAGAGTTGAAGCCCGAACTGCTTTCAACAACGCAGAACCTCGGCTCGACTGGCAGTTACATGGGTTACAATTGTCAAGTTTTTTGAGATGCACAATGGTAAGAAAACGCAGTGGCGCTCTACTCAAGCAAGAACTAGATAACTTATTCTTTCTATAATCACACCCCGAGGTCCAGAGGCATTTTGAAAATGCAGGGTGTATGGAATTCGTAGAAAAGTTACAAGTGGGGTGCCACCAGGCCACAGCTGAAGCCTTTGCCAAGACTTTCGATGGCAATAAAGCTCGCGTCGGGTCTATGGAAATCAAAGTGGATGAGGCTGTCATTGTTGTAGCTACAGGATTGCCAAGAACTGGTCAGAGCTGGTTTAAAACCACTACTCCTAAAAATTTGGATTTCAGGGTCTATTTGAAAGAGGGGTACAGACACAGAGCATGGATAAAAGGTATGTTGGTTTCATATCTAGATGAAGAATGGCAAGAATTGTTCAAAAGTATCCAATTGTACATTACATCAGAAGGAAGATATGATAAATTGATGATGTACCACTTTAAACTCCTGGATCACTTCACAGGCAAGACCCCTATCAATTTTCCTTATTTCTTATATCAAAGTTTGATTAAAGTATGCAAGAGGATTAGAGCTCAACCCTTGAGCGTGAAAACCACTCTATGTCACCTCGGCCTCATAAAATTGATTATCCTGGAAGAATTGAAACAACAGGAGAGAAGCTGGG
>SNQJ01S0023963.1:8482-21995 GCA_010110895.2 Picea sitchensis
GAAGGACCTGGCAATTTCTCTGGTGGACGTAGCCCACACTGGGTGAACCACGTAAATCTATGTCTCTCTTGTATTGTGTGTCTTCTGTGTTTTGTTTCTGCATTTTTTTTATTTTATTGCTCCACGGTCCTGTTTTTCTAACACAACCAGGTTGGAAATGGTAAGGAAAATAGTTCGTACCCACATGCAATTTTTTATTGCCAATGGAGGGTCATCTAATTATGATGTTGAGAGCATAGGTGACATTGAGTTTCCCTTGAGTTATAAACATCTAGTGCAATGATGGGCACCTAAGGAGCTACCTGAAGTGGACACAGATTTCTTCATCTGTGGGAGGATGTATCACGTTGCTCCTTCGTCCTTACATGGATTGGGGTTATTTTCCATGGATGGCATAAAGGTCATATATTGCACTATAACTAAATTGATGGAGTATGTCAGACCATTATACAGATATAATTACTGGTTGATGTTGGTCCAATATACACAAAGTATGCAGAGATACAGAGTTGCCGCAAATTGTATACGACTACTAGATAACAATCAAAATAAAGAGGCAACTATGTATATTGATGGAAGGCCAAATGCTACTGGAAACATTGAGGCCTTTATAAATAGTACACAACTAGTGGCAACAACTAAGAAACAAAATTGCATATTTGAGGCACGTGAAATAAATTGTATATTTGTATGTGCAACAAAAACAATAGTTCCAGGTGAATATTTGTTGATCGATTACAACTTAAATCAAATACATGGAGGGGGTGTGACTATGGGGTTAAATATCTTATATACCATTCAAGTCAACCTTTGATCAATCATTGTTACAATTTATTACTGCATAAAAATTTTACAATTACTTTCATAACTCTTGTTGATTAATTTATTGTCTCAACATCTGTCTAGGGTGACCTTGGAAAGGCACCCACTTCGCCTCAACAGGTAAATGTTAAATATAGTAAACAAATTATGACTACAATAACTAAATTTCATAAATCTCATTATTTGTTTCTGTTATTACTACAATATTTCATTTTCTTAATGTTACAGGTGAATTTCATAACTTTTATTGATTGATTTATTGTGTCAACATCTGTCCAGGGTGACCATGGTAGAAAATCACTTGCTACATCTCTCTAGGGTGACCGGGGAAAGGCACCCATTGTGCCTCAACAAGTAAATGTTAAATAAAGTAACAACTTATGACTACAACAACTAAATTTCTTAAATTTCATTATTTGTTTTCTAATATCACTCCAATATTTCACTTTTTAAATGTTACAGGTGAATTTCATAACTTTTTTTTATTGATTTATCATGTCAACTTCTGTCTAGGGTGACCATGTTCGAGTTTCACCTGCTACATCTGTCGAGGGTGAAGATGGAAAGGAAGACACAGTGACTCACCATGTAAATGTTAAATACAATAACAACTTATGACTAAAACAACTAAATTTCTGAAATTTTGTTATTATTTTTCTGCTATTACTGCAATATTTCATTTTTTTAATGTTACAGGTGAATTTCATAACTTTTGTTGATTGATTTATTGTGTCAATGTCTGTCCATTGTGACCATGTCCGAAAATCACCCTTTACATATGTCCAGGTTGACCGTGGAAACACACCTGCAATGCCTCACCAGGTAAATGTTAAATACAGTAACAACTTATGACTACAACAACTAAATTTCGCAATTGTTAAAGTTCATCTCATTAATTTTATTCATCAATGTATTGTGGCATGGTCAACGTGGGAAGGATCCCATAAAGGATATTGATGAGGCCGAAATATTTTATTCAACTGACCCAATGACAGCTATAAAAAAGCCCTTAAAGAAGACTAACATATAATATCTAGGTTTGATTAGCAAAAGACCCCTGACACAAGAGGACAGGGAAAGAATTGTAGAGCTACAAAATACAATAACTAATTTTGGGGTAAGTGGCATCTTCACATATTTTTATTAGCCATGACAATTTCATATTCATTTTTTAGTTTTATATTTTGTATATGATCTGATAAAAAAAAATTCCATTTGTAGGAGTTTTTAAACCTCGTGCGTGAGGAACCTGTCGATCCTGCAATTTCTATAGGTAGCAATGATGGTCCAATGCAAAAAAAAGGTCGACATAGAAAAGTGAAAGTGAGGCTTTTGAGCCTCCTGAGGTTCCCCTCGAATCCATTGATGATCGAAATGATTTTGACCAGCATGACATGCTAGAGCATGATGAGTCGGGGCCTAGGACTCCACATGATGACTCCAAAGAGGAACATCGTGTAGATGGACAAGATACTATTCTGCATGGAGAAAAACAATTTAAAAGCACCAGATCAATAGATGTCACATTTCTGGTGGATGATGCATGTGTTTCGATCAACATTCATAAGATTGCAGGTAATTGTCCCATTAATTGATTCATTTTTTTCATGAAATTGAAATGGACATTTGTTGAGATTATTATAAATTAATGGATAACGTGTTTCTGTAGGAAACAATGTTTTCTATAAAAAATTACATGAAAAAGCATTGGAGTTGTTTGGTCCCACCATTCGCACACACTGGAATGGCCAAGATAGCAAAAAGAAAGATGATTTAATAGATCACATGGAAAAATTGTTCGACAATACTTCCAACAAGAAAGTGGTTATAAAGTTATCCGGCGAGATTTTAAAATACACCAGGGCCCAGTATAGGGATAAATTACAAATAGACCTCAAGCAAGAGCACTCTCCCATGGTTCCCGAGAAGGAGTGGAAGGCGCTAATAGAGGATGCAAAGGAGAACTTGTTTAAAAAACAAGGATGAAAAACATGAGATGGCCAAGCAAGGTACAACACATGTCATATTATTAGTGAAATATGAGCATTTATGTTTTTCTTTCCTGTTTTAAGTAACAATTTCAATATCCATTTTTTTTCAAAAATTCCATATGTGGGCTACCAGACACCTCCAAAGAAACAAAGGCCAGAGTGGAAAAAAACGGCCAGCATAAACTAGGCCAGGGTGGCTACAGAAAACTAAAAGCACAAATAGTAAGATTTAAATGATTAACCATGGTTAATATTTATTTAACAGTAGCGAACAAATATATATTTTTGTTATTGGTATTCTTAATAGTGTTATGCATTGTAGTTAAATATGTTCGACACTACTGCCACCGAGGACCTAAATCTTGGTTACAAGAATGGTTTTAAAAGTGTGATTGAATATAGAAAAGGCTTGGGCCAGACTCCTATCTCCCCAGCCACATAGGTAAATCAAATGAATAATGAAACCACGATAGAATTCTTGTAAAGTCTATTCATATTTTATTATATCACCCCTTAACTAAGTATTTATGTTTGTTTTCAAGCAACAGTGCTACCGTTCTAGTGAATCCAATGGTATTCAACAAACACTGCGTCAAACAAGGGTGCACATGTCCAGTGATAGTGTAGAGAAGAGTACCCATTCCAGTATGTATGCTTCAGAATTAGAAATATTTACGTAGATATTTAATTCTTGACTTATACTTATATATTATCTTCTCAAAATTCAAGACCATGTAGCTCAAGAGGGTTAAATGCGAGAGAAACCATGTTGACAAGAAATTAACGTACCAATTGTCGCAGCTACAGAGACAAGTAAAGAGCAATAGTGTAATGTTAATCAAAATAATGAATTAGTTATTTCAATTATATTTCAAAATATCGATATGATCATTTTCGTTGTTCCAGTTCACGACACTGAACAGATGACAGCTAACCCTTCTCAACGACATACTAGAAGTATGGTACATGAGCACACACAAATAGTAGAAGGATAGGGCACACAAAATACAATGTCCTTGGATGATTATGATGTCCCAATTGTCAGTTTTATGAATGTAAAAAAACAAAAATCAATGAAAAAATAGATCTATAGATTCATGTCTTGTATTTGGATATTTATCGATGTTTATATGTTCATATGTTTTGATGACTATTCTAGTTAAGTTGGATTACTGAGAGGGGGGGTGAATCAGTAATAGAGAAATTTAATCATTTTTAACCATATAATCCAAGTGTTATATCAATGAAGCATTATCATCCAATAACTGTAAAGTAAATAAGCAATGAACAAATGAAAAAACATACACATACACGGTACACCAGTGTTTTACGTGGAAACCGAAATCGAGAGAAAAACAAAGAATGATTTTTCTTATATCTCTTGAAGAATTGCATTCATTGGAAGCACCAACTTCCTTTATTTTCGATCTGCAATTGGAAGGAGGCTCCAAACCCCTAGTTTCTCAAGCTACAACCTGAGGGAAGCTCCAACTTCACAATTCTCTAGCTACAACCAGAAGGAGGCTACAACCCCCTATGTTCTCCAGCTACAACCGAAATTTGGCTAAAACCACCTGTCCTTTCCCCATCCTACCACCCTGAAGTAGAAGTAGAATCATGGAACCACTGTCAACCTGTCACTATGAGATATACTGATGTAAACCTGTACCAATAAATCTGAACCATGCATCAAACTGTACCTCAACCTGTAAACAAACTGTACCATAAACAAGTGCATCCAACCATGTACCAAGTATGTACCAATCATGTGTCAAATACTCATCAAATATGACTCACCAATATGTACCAACATCATCAACTATACACCTCATGTATGTGCCAACTCATCAACTACTTGTCTCAACCATGTAATCAACATGTACCTCAACAAAAATCCCTCTTCAATTTCATCATCCAAATATGATTTGTAGCTCTATAATAGACCTGGTGTATATGATCACATTCTTTCAAACCTTCCCTAACTTGAACAACAAGAGACTAGCATTTTCATCAAACTTTTCTTTAGTCTCACATACCTAGTTTTGGATTAGTCAACAACCCTAAATTGAAGTAATCATAACTTTGTACATGTAATGTATAAATATTTGAAACTGATACACAATGTTCTTAACTGTGTTTTATGTAATTCCTCTAGGTTTCACTACTTGGAACCTCTCAGAAAAGGAGTTATAGAAAGAATGGCATACCTTGCTGAAATGTGGCATATTCTAGAGAGCGACCTTGTAGAGCGTGCCGCACATAGAATATTTATTGAATTGATATGAAACTGTTACAAAACATAATAAATATTGTACCCTAAATAACACATCTAGGTTCAGTAAGTTTGGATCTGTTATGAAGAATTTATGACATTGTTACCCGAGACACTTGTTTTTTACTAGCTTCAGGACTAGCCACAAACCCTATTTTCCACGGAGTGTAACTCCAAAAATACAATGACAAACAAGATTAATTTATTGACACAGATACTTGGATATAATTTATCAATGACATAGAAATTCCATGGCCTGACTCATTATAGAAACAATGTTATAGCGAAAATAGTGAGATGACCTGTAAATAACATACCTTAGAAAGCATCATCAAAAGAATTTATCCTTCCTTGCATTTCGGCCTTCTTTTATTCACCTTCCCTCATAATTTTGTCTTATATATCCTTGGTTACCTCAAACACCTATATATATTCAATAATCTCAAGTGTGATTAAAATGAGATAGCCTTGCCTCTTATTTATACTCTCCAAGTAGCATCCTTAAAAACATCTTCTAGGTCACTTGGCCCCACTTTCCTTATTTTAGGGTTAACCCACTTGTAATTTCTCCATTAAATTTATTATTGAAATAATTTATTTTGTATTCACTTTGAATTATAATACAGTCATTACTTCACTTTATTATTTACCTTTAAAAATCTCTTAAACCACTTTGACTATTTTGACCTTTTGTGGCTTCTAGATGACATATGAGGGTCCTCCAACTTCGTAAGGCCATAACTCTCTAACCATGAGGCGTTATGTGACATTCCACATACCACCAAAAATGGAATTGCATGTAATATTCATATTGAGTAGTATTATCTAAAACTATATCATAACTCATACCATTATCCATCAAACAAACTTGGGTCCATTACCCAAACCTAGGGTCTCCAACTTCTCATGGCCATAACTCTCTAACCGTGAGGAGTTATGTGACGTTCCACATACTACCAAAAATGGAATGACAAGCACTATCCATATAGGATAGTTTACTTGACAAATTCATTATCCTTCATCTCATTATTCCACAATTAAGCATGGGTTCTCTTACTCCGCAAAGGGTCTTCCCGTGAGCGATTTCACCATAAGGGGCCGACTTTGGAATTCATACATCTTTAATTCTTATCAACCATGACAAGAAAATAATGAGTCATCTTTACATCAAATAATATTGGGTTCATTACTCAAACCTTTTTTTTGTGGGGCTTTCTTCAAGGGTTGACATCAATGACAACCAACCTTAATCAACAATCTCCCCCTTTGGCATTGATGGAAACACTCTTATCCAATACTAAAATCATATTACTTATGCTCCCCCTGGAACCATGCCTCTATCCTCTGTATTAGATAAATTTTCCTCTATCCTTTGCATCTATCAAATCTTCTCCCCCTAGAACCATGCCTCTATCCTATGCATCTGATACATCTCTCCCCCTTTGTCATCAATCGAAAAGTTATCTTTCCATCTGGGGCTGCTCCCCCAGACTGAACTGTCCTCTTATGGTGATTCCTCATGTACATCTAAGACATATAAGATAAGCATTAAAAAAACATTCATTTTGGAGTATAAATAACACTAAGTCTTTGGCGAAGATATTCAAAGGCTTCCCGTGGATGTGGTTTTGTAAAGATGTTTGCCACTTGTTCTTTTGTGCCCACATACTCAACTCTAATGTTCTTTTCTACAACCTGTTCCTGTATAAAGTGATACTTGATTGGAATGTGCTTCGTCTTGGAGTGCATCACCGGGTTTTTTAAGATACTAATGACACTTGTATTATCACAATATATTGGAATGGGTTCATCATACTGAACCTGTATATCTATCAAAGTTTGTTTCATCCAAAGAACATGTGTACAACATGTTGCTAATGAAATATACTCTACCTTGGTTGTATATAGAGATACTGATGATTGTTTCTTTCTTAGCCATGATACCAAACACTCACCTAAGTAGAACATTGCTCCACTGGTGCTTCGTTGGTCATCAATACAACCTATCCAATATGCATCTATGTAGGCAATAAGTGATAGATCTTTTCATTTTGGATACCATACTCCAAACTCTTCTATTCCTTTTAGATATCTGAAAATCCTCTTTACCGCTAATACATGTGATTCCTTTGGTGCTTCTTGAAATCATGCCACCTATCCAACTGCTTGCATTACATCTGGTTTGGATGTTGTCACATATAGTAGGTTGCCTACAAAGATACTTTTTGAACTTGCTCTTCTGCATCTGTCAGATTCTCTTCATCTTCATCTTCCTCTTCTACTTATTTTTCATATTCTTCTTCAAAACATTGTTCCATTGATTTGTTTTCTTCTTCCTTTGATTTCAGTCTGCCTGTTTCATCAATTGTTACATTGATGCTTTACACAACTTTGTTCAATATTAGATTGTAACACTTTTATGCTTTCCTTGTACTTGAGTAACCAACAAATATTCCTTTCTCCACAGAAGAGTCAAAATTTTCCATTCTTCCATATTCTCTTTTGATGTAGCATTTTCTTCCAAAAACTATGAAGTGCTTCACATTTGTCGGTCTTCCTTTCCATAATCGTAGGGAGTTTTATCAGTGTTGCTTCTGATAACTACTCTATTTTGAATGTGAATTGTTGTGTGCACTACCTGTGTCCAAAATATATCTGTCAATTTGGAATCCATTAGCATTCTTTGAGCCATTTCTTGTACTGTCATGTTCTTTCTTTCAACAACTCCATTATGTTGAGGTGTCCTAGCAACGGAGAATCACCTTTTTATTCCATGACTACTATAGTAGTCCATAAATTCCTTTGAAGTGAACTCTCCTCCATTATCATATATCAAACATTTGATTCTTGAATCCATCTCATTTTCAACCATTTCCTTGTAGATCTTGAAGTTTTCAAAAGCTTCTGACTTGTTCTTGAGAAATCAAACTGCAGTCATTCTTGTATAATCATCAACTAACAACATAAAGTAATTTTCACCTTTTAAGCCCTTTGTTGTAGTTGGTCCAAGTAGATCAGTGTGCATAATTTCCAGTGGTCTTTTTGTTGAATATTCCTTTGATTTGAACCCGACCTTTGTTTTATTTCCTTGTTGACAATGCTTGCATAAAGTGTTGGTTGGTTTCGTGATCTGGGGAATTTCTCTGACTACTTCTCTTTTGTTACTTTGACAAGGTTATCAAAATGCATTTGAACCATTCTTCTATGCCATAGCCAGCTTTCATATTCCTTTCCTAGACAACACTTTTCATTTCCAATTTCACTTAACACATATATGTTGTTTGAAGTTCTTGCAGTTGTACCGACCAATTTCCCTGAACCTTATTTTTTTATCTCACACTTTTCTAAATCAAAAGTAATTTTATGACCTTGGTCACACATTTGACTCACACTTAAGAGATTATGCTTCATATCTTCTACCGGTAGAACATTTTGTGCCTTTTCATTCTTGTTCCCAATTCAGACTGTGCCTTCTCCAATGATTTTGGATGAATTATCATTTTCGAACGAGACTGATCCATTTTTTTCTTTTCGTAATGTAAGAAATTTGTCTTTATCACCTATCATGTGTTTTGAACATCCATTTTCAACATACCAACCATATTGCTTCTGCTTATCTTGTAGAGAGACTATGCATTTTTCATTGTTATACTAATCTTGCTTTCTTATGCATGTCGTTTTCTGAGGTTCTTGTGTTTGACTGTTGTTATTTTGTTGAGGTTCTTTTGGAGGGACTGTCATTATTCAATCCTTGGCCATGTGTCCAAAATTGTTACATTTGTAACATTCCACTTCAGTGCTGAAAGATTCAAACATGTTGTAACTTCTTCTTTGTGTGTCACTAGGTCTCCTTGAATAATCCCTTTGTGTATAACTCTCAAAGTTGTTATTGTTCTTGTTGTTAGCTCTTCAATTCACAGCTTTATGTCCAAAATTATTACATGCATAACATAAACCAAAAAATATAGTTTGATTCTTGGGAGCTGAATATCTTCTGAAAGGAAGTGCTCTTATGAATCCTTCTTATTCTTGAGGCCTATCTATCTAATGTTGATTCTGAAATTTGAATCTTCTTGGTGGAGGATTGTCCCTATAATCTTCCTTGTATATCTTCCTATCCTCTTAGATTGTTTTTGCATAGCTCTTTGGATTTGTTTCTTGGTCTATTGTTTTGGAGCTTGATCCATTTTCTTTATGATTGTATCCAAGTCTAGACTTGTCAAGATGAGATTTTTTACTATTGATAATGTCATCCAGAACTTTTGAGTTATTCTACATAAAAAAAAAAATATATTCTTTCTTAGTGTGACAACCTTTGCTTCCAAGTTTCCAATGCTCTTGTCATTTTCTTCTAGTTGTTCTTTGAGTGCTTCTTCAAATCTTTTATCTTTTTTCTATTTGAACCTTCAATTTTGTGATCATTTGTTCTAGTTCTCGAGTGTCATTTTTCTTGTCTAGTTCTGCTTGTAGTTTCTTATTTTTCTTCTTTTCTCTTCTGATAACTTCTATGTCACAAATTAATTCTTCTCGATAGTCAAATTTTTCCTCTTCAATTTATTTTTTGACTTCTTCACATTCTTCTTCATCTTCTTCATATTCTTCTTCGGAGTCTTCTTTGTCAGAGTCTTTTATTGCCATGAATAGAACTCTTCCTGTCTCATTATCACTGACTTCATCTTCATCTGTGATGATATGTATTCTTTGGTGTATAAGATTTTCTTGAAAACTTTCTTTGTAGTTCTTTTTCCTTTATATGTGTGTTTTCCTTTTGAGTAACCTTCATCATTTCTCTTTTTCTTATGAGGACATTTTTTATAAAAATGACCAATACCATCAAAATTAAAACAAATTAAAGGGAGCTTACCTCTATACCTATCGTTGGTTCCCTTGTTCAGTCTTTTGACAAAGTTGGCCACTTCTTCATCATCTTCTGAGGCATCACTGTTGCTGTTATATTTTTCTTTTTGCTATTTTTTTTTCTTTGATCTTTTGGATGCCTTGAAGTCTACTTATTTTACATCTAGATTTTCCTACTCAGTTCTCATTTCATATGTTGTGAATATTCCATGCAGTTTATCCATGCTTATTGAGTCTATATCAGATCGTTCTTCTAGTGCTGATATCTTAAGGTTGAATCTTATAGGAAGAGATCTTAGTATCTTTTGAACAATTATAGATTCTTCAATTTCTTCTCCCAATCCTATGATTGCATTCACGGTTTCAATGAATTGTAAGAAGTAGGATGTGATATATTCATCTTCCTTCATTTTTAGTTGTCTAAACTGGCCTCTGTAAGTCTGAAGCCTTGCTACTTTGACTTTTGTATCTCCTTCATAAATATTTTGAATCTTGTCCCAAATCTCTTTAGCAGATTTACAGTGTTCAACTTTGGTGAATATTGTATCACTGAGACCATTCAAAAGTTAATTTGTGGCTTTGGAATTATTTTCACCGATTTTTACTACTTTGTCACTTGTTGGTGGAACTGTTGGTGTTGTGTATCCATCTACAATTGATTGCCAAACTTGAAATCGTTATGCCTGTATATATGTCATCATCCTTATGCTCCAAAAAGAATACTTCTATCCATCAAACTGTGGTATTCCATTTTTATATGAGTTGGTACTCTCCATGATCTACCTTTCATTGGTTAAACTAATTTCTAAAGGAACCTGCTCTAAAACCAATTGTTGGATTACTGAGAAGGGGGTGAATCGGTAATAGAGCAATTTAATCCTTTTTAACCATATAATCCAAGTCTTATATCAATGAAGCATTATCGTCCAATAACCGTAGAGTAAATAAGAAATGAACAAATGAACAAACATACACATACACAGTACACCAGTGTTTTACGTGGAAACCCAAATTGGAAGAAAATCACAAAATGTTTTTACTTATATGTCTTGAAGAATTACATTCATTGGAAGCACTAACTTCATTTGTTTTCAAACTGTAATTGCAAGGAGGATCCAACCCCCTAGTTTCTCAGTCTACAACCTAAGGGAAGCTCCAACTCCCCAATTCTCTGGCTACAATCATAAGGAGGCTACTACCCCCTATGTTCTTTGGCTACAATCGAAAGGTGGCTACAACCACCTTTCCTTGCCTCGTCCTGCCACCCTGAAGTAGAAGTAGAATGATGGAACCACTGTCAACCTATCACTGTGAGATATAATGCTATAAACCTGTACCAATAAATCTGATCCATGCATCAACCTGTATCTCAACCTATAACCAACCTGTACCATAAACAAGTGCATCAACCATGCACCAACCTGTACCAAATAAGTTGTAATAAACCTGTAGAATAAAAAAGTGCATCCAACCATGTACCAAGTATGTACCAATAATGTGTCAAATACCCATCAACTATGACTCATCAATATGTACCAACATCATCAACTATACACCTCATGTATGTGCCAACTCATTAACTACTTATCTCAACCATGTACTCATCATGTGCCTCAACCAAAATCCCTCATCAATTTCATCATCCAAATCTAATTGGTATCTCTATAATAGACCTGGCGTATATGATCACATTCCTACAAACATTCCTTAAATTCAACAACAAGAGACTAGAATTTTCATCAAACTTTTCTTTAGTCTCACATGCCTACTTTTGGATTATTCAACAACCCTAACTTGATGTAATCATAACTTTGTACCTGTAATGTATAAATATATGAAACTGATACATAATATTTGCACGGAATATTTGTTGAATTGATAGGAAATATTTACATAGCATACTATAGACTATACCCTAACCAACACATTTGTTTTCATGGAATTTGGATATGTTATGAAGAAGTTATGATGTTTTAACCCGAAACACCTGTTTTTGACTAGTTTCAAGACTAGCCACAAACCCTGTTTTCCATGGAATGTAACTCCAAAAATACAATGAACCACAAGCTAAATTTGTTACCACCGATACTTGGATATGTTTTCTTAATGGAAAAGAAATTTCATGGTCTGAATCATTATAGAAACAAAGTTATAGTGAAAATGGTTCTAGATGACCTGTAAATAACATACCTTAGAAAGCACCATCAAAATAATTTATCCTTCCTTGCATTTCGGCCTTCTCTTCTTCACCTTCACTCAGAATTTTGGCTTATATATTCTTGGTTATGTCAGAAACCTCTAGATATTAAATATTCTCAAGTGTGATTAAAATGAGAGAGCCTTGCCTCTTACTTATACTCTCCAAGTAGCTTCCTTAAAAACATCTTATAGGTCATTTGGCCCCACTTTCCTTATTTTAGGGTTAACCCACCTCTAATTTCTCCATTAAATTTATTATTGAAATAATTTATTTTGTATTCACTTTGAATTATAATACACTCATTACTTCAATTTATTATTTACCTTTTAAAATCTCTTAAACCACCTTAACTACTTTGACCTTTTGGGGCTTCAAGATGACATATGAGGGTCCTCCAACTTTGTAAGGCCATAACTCTCAAACCTGTTGGATTACTGAGAGGGGGGGTGAATCATTAATAACGTAATTATAATCCTTTTTCTTCAAATGTTATATCAATGTAGAATTATTATCCAATAATGAGTAATAATAAATAAACAATCACACACATGCACAGTACGCTAGTGTTTTACGTGGAAACCCAAATCGGGAGAAAACCACGGAATAATTTTATTTATATATATTGAAGAATTACATTCATTTGAAGCACTAATTTCCTTTGTTTTCCAGCTGTAACTGGAAGGAGGCTCCAACCTCCTAGTTTCTCATGATACAACCTGAGGGAATCTCCAACTCCACAAATATTTGGCTACAACCAGAAGGAGGCTACAACCCCCAATGTTCTCCAGCTACAACTAGAAGGAGGCTACAACCCCCAATGTTCTCCAGCTACAACCAGAAGGAGGCTACAACCCCCAATGTTCTCCAGCTACAACCGGAAGTTGGCTACAACCACCTGTCCTTGCCCCGTCCTGCCACCCTGAAGTAGAAGTAGAATGATGAAACCATTGTCACACTATCATTGTGAGATATACTACTATAAACATATACCAATAAGTCTGAACCATGAATCAACCTATACCTCAACCTATAATCAACCTGTACCATAAACAAGTGCATCAACCATGCACCAACCTGTAATCAACCTATACCATAAACAATTGCATCAACCATGCACCAACCTGTGATCAACCTGTACCATAAACAAGTGCATCAAACATGCACCAACCTCTAATCAACCTGTACCATAACCAAGTGCATCCAACCATGTACCAAGTATGTTCCAATCATGTCTCAACTGCTCATAAACTATGAATCATCAATATTTACCAACATCATCAACTATACACTTCATGTATGTGTCAACTCATCAACTACTTGTCTCAACCATGTACTCAACATGTGCCACAACCAAAATCCCTCATCAATTTT
>SNQJ01S0023963.1:22005-53264 GCA_010110895.2 Picea sitchensis
TTTTGTGTTATGGATCATGTGTGCAAAAAATGTATTTACATGTTTATGTGAATGTTCTTTCATATGTGGGTAAGATGCCAATCTAAAATTTGATTAGCTATAGTATCTGCAACTTGGTTTAATCTCCTAGGAATATGAAAATATGTAATATAATCAAAGTTTCATTCTAAGAGACGTACCCTAAGGAATTGTCCATGTAAAGTTGGATCATGAACCCGGTATACTCTGTTTAACTGAGACACAACTAGTTGAGCATCGAGATCAACCCAGAGATGAGAGATACCCAATGACAAAGAATCATGAAGAAAATCAATAACTGCACTATACTCGGCGACATTATTTGTGGTTTCACCTAAATATATACCTCTGGATGATAATAACTGGCCTTGAGGTGTAAAGATTACCCAAGATGCGGAGGCAAGCCTCCGAGTGTGCCGACTAGCACTGTCTGTATATCCAACGAACACCTCATAATCACTTGACATCTACCACAGTGATGAAAGATAACATCAACGACACATCCATAACACTAAAAGAAACTAAAAAGTAATAGTACAAAGACTATACATATGTTACAAAAATTTACCCACAATGACCTGCCTATGAGTAATACTTCTTGAGGTAGAGCCCATTTCTAGGCTCCGCCAAAGAATTCCCTTCAAATTCAACCAGATGATAAGTGCCCTTTTTTAAAAGCTCTTTTATGATGAAAGGTCTGAACCACATGGATTTGAATTTTCCTTCCCCCAGGGGGTCCTTATCTTGGTCATAGACCAGGACAAGGTCGCCTTCAGAGAAAATCTGAGGGCGAAAAGACTTATCATACTAACATTGACCTTATGTTTGTGAGCCTTGTTGGCTAGGTCCACATCACAATTCTTCTCATTCAGTTGCTCAAGGTATACTAACCGTTCTTCAAGTGGAGAAGTGACTGGCAATAATTGTATTGCCAACTTTAGAGATGGGATATGACATTCGATAGGAAAGACTGCCTCCAGCCCGTAATTGAGTTGGAAAGGTGAGAAACCAGTTGCAGTATTAACATATGTTTGGTAATCCCATAATGCCGAGTATAACATCAAATTCCAATTTGACTTGGTTGAGTTGATCGTTCACTGCAGAATGGTCTTAAGAGTTTTGTTCACAGCTTCCACCTGACCATTTGCTTGGGGGTAGTAGGGTGACGAATTTTCCTTCCGTAACCCAAGCTTTAACGTTAACTCAGTCATCATCTGGTTTTGAAAGTGACTACGATGGTTAGTGAAAATATCCTTTGGAACGTCAAACCTTTCTATTATCTGGTTGAATAAAAAGAGAGTTTTAGTCTCTCCATCATCTTTAAACATTGGCATAGCTTCAACCCACTTTGTGAAGTAGTCTACAACTACGATGATATAGCGGTGCCCCCTTTCTGAAGGATGGTTGCATGTAGTGTAATCAATCCCCCACTTGGTGAAGGGACCAACTGTGATGACAGGAAACATAGGAGCGGGATGTGCCCTCATCTTTTGAGAGAATATTTGGCATGGGTGGCACTTCTTGACTGATTTGATACAATCTTTGATAAGTGTCAGTTAGAAGTAACCTGCTCGTAGAATATTTTGGGTTGTTGCCAACCTAGACAAATGACTTCCACACGCTCCAGTATGGCAATCGTTAAGCACGATAATTGCTTCTTCGTGAATGAGACATCATCGTAGGATACAGTCTACCCCTCTCTGATACAATGTATCATTGAGTATGAGATAATTCGTAGCCTGATGGCGTATGCATCAAAGATCATCACGAGAAGCAGTTGTGGGGCACTTCAAAGTCTAGATATAGATAAGTATATCTCTGTACCAGGGATCTGAAGAGGTGATAAAAAACATATCTCCTCTGATAGGAGACTCTTTGGGCACAAGATCACCTGACTCAACTGGAAGTTCTGAAATAATTTCCGCAAAGACCAGTGAATTTTTCGATTTCACTGAAACGAAATATAAGTCAAAATCTTGGAGGATGACTATCCATCTACTAATATTTCCACCTATTACCAGTCGTGTCAACATGGACTAAAATTGATTCATAACAGCAATGACGGTGGTCTTGCGAAACATAACATAATGACGAAACCGTTGAACAGCATGGACTACTGCCAATGTAAGTTTTTCGATATGAGAATAATTCAGTTTCGGTCCTACGAGGCCTTGGCTCAGGTAATAGATAACATATTTTGAGAACAAGTCATCTTCCTGAACTAAGACCATGCTAATGGTTGACTCTGTTGTAGCGAGATATAATAAGAAATCCTTGTTATAGTTAGGTGGTCGGAGAAGTGGGGCAATTGTGAGTGCATGTTTTAATGCGGCAAAAGAGTGTTGAGCGGCATCGTCCCAATAAAAAGGAACGTGTTTTTTAAGTAAGCACATAAAGCCCTTGGTGATCTTGGCGTAGTTAGTGATAAAGTGCCTTAGAAAATTCACCTTGCCCTATAGACTCTGAAGTTGAAGGATTGTGCATGGGGGGGGAAACTGAATTATTGCCTCAACCTTGAGAGGATCAACCATGATCCCTTTTGTTGACACTATGAAACCTAAAAATCATCCTAATGTTACACAAAATATGTACTTGTTTGGGTTCAAGTGAATCTGGAAGTAGCGACAATGCTCAAAGATAAGTCGGAGGTGTGTGGGATGATCCGTTCTCTTGCGAGATCAAGATTCTAAATCATCTAAATAGGCCTCAAATATATGCTTGAGGTCATGGAAAGTAGAAGACATGGCCCGCTGAAAGGTGGCTCCAGCATTTTTGAGACCAAAAGGCATCTTACGATACGTGAATGTACTCCATGGACAGATGAATGTCATTTTGTGTTGGTCCTCGTGTTTGATTTGTATTTGGTTATATCCCAAAAAACCATCCATGAAAGAGAAGGCTTCGCAACCCACACATTCATCAATTATCTGATCGATGAATGGTGTGGGAAAATTATCTTTGGGACAAGCCTTGTTCAAATCACGGAAGTTTTTACATACACGAATTGTGCCTTGTTTTTTATTGACCGGCACGGGGTTTGACACCCATTGGGTCAAATGGATAGGGTAGATAAAACTGGCTTTTAGTAGTTTCTCAACCTCAACCTTAATGGTTGTTGCTTTCTTGGGGTTAACTAGATGAAGCTTCTGTAGGATAGGCTTGGCATCTAGATACGTTGTGATTTCATGTTCAACTATTTTTGGATCGATGCCTGGCATTTCCTCGTAATACCAAGCAAAAACATCACAAAATTCTTTAAAAAGATCTGTGTAGATTTGAATCTCTTTGGGGGAGCAATCAGTTCTAATGAAAAATTCTCCATGATGCCAGGGTTTCAGGAGATATTGACCAATAAGGTTTCAGTGATAGTCTCCATATTACCCTCAGCATAGACCTCGTGTGTTGCTAAGGGATTAATGGGACAAGACCTATCTCCCATCATAGTCATGGTGAATTCTCCAGCTTCGATTTTGCTTAACTCTGGGAGGAATTATGATCTATGATGAAGATCTTCCCAAGGTTTGTCTGGACTAGTCATTGCCTTAATTATTTCTTCATCAGAGGGAAATACTAAGTCTAATGAATCTGTGTCAGCGAGAGAACTCTGAGCCCAAATAGGCCCTAGAAGTGGATCGAACTCTTGTGCCGGAGTTGGATCAGTGTTGGTTGAAGCTTGATGAACTAAAGAGTATGCTACTTCAGCTGTGGACAAGGGCATGGACATTCCTGGATGCCCTATCCCATCCATCATGGCTGATGGGGAAGGAAGTATCCACGGATCGTCGAAGTAAGTCATGCGGAACGACGAAAATTGAAAAATCGCAACCTTATGGTGATTAGATATAAACTTGATATCACCTTGAGGGGGTGGGTATTCCAAGGTACCCATCAAAGATGGGCACAAACCAACCCCTACATTGACAACACCTGGTTGAGGATTATCGACCATCGGGACCGTGGATGCCTCTAGTGAAGGGTCAAGTTTGGAGAAAGACAATTGATCGATGGTCACTGTCTAGCCCTTGTGTGGAAACAACAAGACCCAAAAAACTGTAGCAACCACATCTTACATGGCATATGTCCAACTCCTTCCTAACAAGAGGTTATAGTTGAGGGGAGAATCGACTACCTCTACCTCGACACACATGGTCTTCCCTCCTAACTGCATGGGGAAGGAGGGAATTATACCATGTGGTCGGAATGAACGATCGTCGAAAGCCATGAGGAGAGTAGGTGATGGAGACAAAGCGGGTTGGTTGACGGCCTTCCAACATGCCAATGACATAACGCATGTTGACGCTCCCTCATCAAACACCATGCAGAAGATATTCCGAGTAAAAATTTTTGTG
The DNA here is from genome assembly GCA_010110895.2 of Picea sitchensis. Taxonomy (NCBI): domain Eukaryota; kingdom Viridiplantae; phylum Streptophyta; class Pinopsida; order Pinales; family Pinaceae; genus Picea; species Picea sitchensis. The sequence continues at coordinate 26,373 of SNQJ01S0023963.1, forward strand.
GGATAAGACACTACTATCTGAAATGCTTCATGGTAAGGTAGACGAGGTTTTAGGTCAGTTGTATCCAACATGATTGTACCCGGATTACAAGTCTCGGTAGATCCTAAAGCGGTTAACAAGGCTTTCCTATGGGAAGGGAAACTTTGGAGGACCTCCAAAGAAGACATCGTACAAGGGGTTTGTGATAAATCTTCCACCACAAAATAGTTTTGGGTGGCCCTTGCATTTGCGTTGTGAGAAGATTTTTTGAACACACCTTTGGGGATGCGTGCCATTATTTCACCCAACGTCTTCTCAATCTATAGAGGAAGAGATGGGAGTTCGGCTTCTTTTCCCTTCTTAGAGGTTCTTGGTTTACTATAGTCATGCGCTCTAATCAATATAAAAGCGTCACCCCTCAACATATATACATTCGCAGATGTGGGGTTGCTTGAAGATGGAGAGGGTCCTTGGCTACCCCCTTCCGTGCTTGCAGAGGCTTGTGTTAGATTTTTTCCATGTTAAAAAGGATTGGTTAACACGAGCGGTTGTTTTTATGTTATGAACTTTTGGGTCTCTACAAGATGAGGAAATAGATGGGTCGGGTGGTCTTCTGCACACAAGTTGCAAAGATACCTCACCTTCTGCTTCTCAGTGTTTCCCCCGACAACATTATCCGTAGGTTATTTATCCCCCTTACCCTTCTTTCGTTGTTTTTTCTTTCCTTCAGGTTGTTGGGTGTCCGTTGGATTAGTTAATTGCACTGTGTGTACATTTGATGTTTTGGTAGGGGGAGCATCCAAAGCAGTAGTTTGGATGGCTGTTGTTTGTTGTATAGACAACTACTGCAACTGCTTCATCAATTGCTCAGTGAGATTTGTTTGTGCTAAACCAACAATACCATCAGCATGTGGTCCAACTCTCTGTCTGGTGTTATCAAATATAGAGCGTGGTGCATCTGGAAAGATATCGTATAATAAACTAGACTGAGAATAAATTAGCTCAAGTTGTTGAGCTCTCATGATGGCGTCTTCTTCGAAAAATACTCCCAACGTAGCGATGTCCGTGGACAACTGTGGGACCAAAGACCTAAGAAACCACTCAAGCAGGAATGTTGGTGGGACTGGTACCTTAATTAAACTCTTCTTGGGCCTCCATTCTCAAATTTTATCAGAGATATGGCCCACTTTTGTTTGTGAGAAATTGGCTAGAAATTAAGTGTCAGCATTGTATCTCACAGGTAACTAGAAATGGTTTAGGAAAGCCATCGCTAGTTCACCGAAGGAAGAGTATCTTGAGCGATCAATCTCAATGTACCATTTTGTGGCACTCCCTATGAGAGTATGTTGAAACAATCACAACTGTACGGATTCATCTTTCAATGAGTTAGATGAACACCAAAGGTGGAAGGTAGTCACATGATCTCCTGAATCTTCGTTAGGCTTGGCTTCGAAATTTTGGATGTCCAAAGGCAACTTCGTCAGCATAGGAGGCCAACGCGTATCGTGATAGATTGGGTCATTCAACAACCTTGTCAAGTCTGGAAAATGCAAAGTTTCCAGGAAAGGTAATTTGGGTTGTTGGTGATAACCTGGGAAAAAGGGGCTTGGATTTTTACTGGCACCAGGCTGCCAGGAAAAGTTTGGTTGTTGGCCTGAATTCTGGTAGAAACCATGGCCATGGCCAACATATGGATTTTTCGTGTGAGCAGACATCATCGGTTGATCTCCAAAATAGGACATGGATGGTTGGGCATGCATTACATTCAAATGACTTTGAGAAGGATTGCCCCATGTCAGTCCCGTGGGGATAGGCATAGTGCTTTGTCTGAGGTTCCATTGATTATGCGAAGAATTACCCTAGGTTGGCATTCCTGATGAGGGAATGAATACCTGCCAAGAATTCCAATGCCCTGTTGTGGATGAAGTTCCTGGGTGTGCCCCCTGTGCAGGAATAGTACCCTGCATAGGAATAGGTTGTCTGAAACTAGGGTTTCCCCTAGTTGAGAAAGTAGCTTACGAGAAGGTGTTGTTACCAAATGCACCGAACAAAGAAAACAATGCCGAACCTACTAGAATATTATGTGAAGGTGGTCCTTGACTCCTCGCTCCAAATAAACTATGCTGTGTAGGTGGCCCGACGGATTGTTGATGCGCACCACTGAGTGAAGGGGACGAAGGAGGTATATGACCTCCCCCATAAGGGAAAGCGTTAAAAGGAACAGGAGTGCCCCCCATGTGTCCTTGCAGAGGAGCGTTAGACTTCCCTGCCCCCAGACCTAAAGTCTCTGAAGTGGAGTAGGAAAGTACAGGACTTGTACCTGAACTAAGCATCCCATATGATAATGGAGGGCCTGTCGAAGTTGGTGTGAAAGGGGTTGTGGCCACCGCCAGAGACGGGATTGGACCACTGTGCGATGTAGTTGCGGTCAAGACCATGGTGGCCCAGACTGGTGACGATGGTTTAGGAGGTGGAAACTCTCTTGTGGTGACAACTGTATTGGGAATTGAATAATTCCCAGAAGGAGTAACAACATTTGTTTCCAATGTTGTGTGCGACACTGTCTGGCACTCGTAAGGATGAATCGATACGATAGTGGGTGTAGAAAGATCAGTGGTGGAGGTTTCAACCAAAAAAAAAAGCGTGTGCTCTAAGTTATACAATGGTCGATTCCTACGGATGTTGGCTGGGCACAATTTCTTGTGACCCGGTTGCTTCAAAAGACCCTTGTTGGTCTAGCTTTCGCCTTCATGGTGGCGGGGGTGGCTCCGATGTAACTGGTGGTAGGCCAAGAAGCCTTCATGACTGGAATATCCCATGATCCTCCACTATGTGAGAAGATCATAGACACAGTAGGGTAGACTAACCATTCAAAAACATCATGCACTAAAAAATTCCCTATAAGATAAGACAAACAAACACTAAATTAATTGGAAGAACAGTTACAACAACCAACACTAGAGAAACTTACCGGTGCAAGTGAAACTTGAACACAAAATAACCCTCTAGGTATAATATGAAAAGCGTGGCTTGATGTCTATCCTAAGTACCACGGTATACCCCCGCAGTCACATGTGTATGTCCCTAGAGAAGATAGGCAACTAGGTTCCCAGGGTGTAAACAGTCACCAGGCGGGTACAGTCGAAAGTCGAGTAGAACACAATGAGCAGGGTATCGAGCCTGAAACCTATCAAGGGAATCGAAAGTAAGTGGTCTGGAAGACAACTGAGGTACTCGAATGGATTCAAGACCCACAAATCCCTGTGGGAAATGAAATCGATGGAATCCCAAAACAAGCCCTCTATATGTGTTCTCCACTACGATTGGTCCAACTTTGGAGGGTTTATCTCCACTACCTTTCTGCACGTGACCTCGTGTTTATCCCCTTTGTTAGACTGGGGTCCCAGATAACTTTCATGATAATGGACTTGGACACTCCCTAAATCAGACTCGAATGTTTGATTTTAATGGCCTTGAAGAGTTTCCTCTCCAACCTAATCCAAGGCCCTAATCCTGAACTAGTTGGTTAACCCTACAAACATAAAAGTCTAATAAATTTTAGATTTAGCGTTAATTTTATGGATTGTTTTATGTCAATGGGTATGAAAGTGAAACTAATGATGTTTGAAAGACGAAAGTAAAAAATGAACAGAAAGATGGAAACAAAAAATTTCACTTAATGCAAATTTTCAACAACTTTTCAAATTTTTTATTTTTTATTTTTCTAAGATCTTTTGAATCAACAAACTTAAAGAAGGATTTCACTCGACTACGAGCTACTTACGATCTAATTAAACTATCAATAACTTAAGAAAACAAAGATTTTTCCCTGGCTACTAATGCAAAATCACACTTTTCCACCAAACAAGAAAATGAAAGAGATTTTTTTTTTTTTTTATTTAAATGTTGATAAAGCAAAAAGGAAAAATACCAACAAGTAAAAAACCAAGAAAAACATTTTTTTGGCCTAATCACGGGTCGCAAAGAATCACTTCAAGAAATCACACACTAGCAACTTAAAAAATGACTCTCACACTTGTCTAAAAACCCTAAAGAAAAAAATTTTAATAACAACTTTTAAATGAAAAAAACAAGCTAAGGCTAAGATCAACCCTAAGCTACTAACTGCTAGGACAGAGATTCAGAAACCTGAGAGGTATAACTCTTGTCAAGGGAAAGGATGATTTCCTTACCCTCAACAAAAACTATCCTGCACAAGCACACTACTGACAATCCAACAACAAGCGTGTGCACGCAAGTTGTGTAGAGCCAGAGGGTGTGGACATGCGTGCTGACCTTCTACAGGCCACGTGTATCTCTAAAACTATGAAAAAATAAAAAAAGATAATCCAAACCAGGAAGAGACCACTGATATTGAAAACCAGGATCTCTTGAAGGCTTAGACACTCTCTTTAATAAAAAAAGAAAACAATGTAAGGAAAAAATTCGTAAAACAAACCAATATGAGACGAGACTGCACACAACCAAGACTTATAAAGAATTCTAGAAAACCCTTGATAATGACTGATTATGACAGGGAAGAGGATGACTGCCTCAAAAAAATTTTGGAATCTACACGCTACTGCTACTTCTTCAGCTAGTGTTTACACGCAGGCTATAAGAGAATAGGTCATGGGTACACACGTGAAGACCTTATGTAGGCCACGTGTACCTCTGTGGGTATCGAAAAAACACAGTCAAGAAAATAACAAAGATAGATGGTATGGAAAACTAGACTCTATGCTAGCTCAGACTTTGCAGAAACTTTAAAAAATAGGCAAGAAAACCAGTCTTTTAAAACTACCCAAAAATACTCCTAGGAACCCTAGAGACTTCCCTAGTATGGTCGCCAATTCTATTGTGGTGGGAAATCCCCCTGCAGACTAGAAAATAGGGTTATAGTATGCATGCAGATATGACTGAAAGAAATCTACTTTCTACCTTCATCCCCTGACCTAATCCCCATTTCTTTTCAGCAAATACATGGTTATACCAACATACCTTGTTCTGGACGGTTGATGTCGATCCTTCTTCACACTTGATCGCTTGTTAGAAACTCTCCTCCCAAGCCTGACCTGCATACAAAACAAGCAACAAACTACACATTCATTTTACCTACAAATTAATGGGTTAGAGATTCAAACATATATTTACTGAACTATGAAGAACTCATATAGTGGGACGGGAAAAAAAATTCTTTATTATTAACTTTGATGAATCAACTTACAATGTCATGACCGGCCACTGCTCCGTGAATCCTAATCATGGGCTCCTCTTCTTTGCTTTGTATCTCTCTTTGCACAAGGATGGCTAAAGGGTTGGGACAATGGGAATATACAATTGGGGAGAGTTTATTTACTATTATTCTCCTCCTTCCAAATGGGACCCCTAACCCTTATTTTATAGGCTAGAAGAAGCTAGGTATTTTGACGAACCCTTGGCCATGCATGGCCGGGAGTTTCAGTTAACTCACCCAAAGTTGTGTGTTCTATCGGAAAATTTCCTTTTTTCATGCTTTTGTAGGTCCACGCAGGTTGTTTTAGGTCAGCTAGCATGTACACGCATGCAGTAATGGAGTAAGGTGCGTGGGACCTTATAAAAGAGGTTTTTTAAAGAGTTGTTCAGTAGTGCTTTAGCAAAGAAGGGATGTGAGATATCCTGATGCCAGGTAAGCATGTATGATGAAAATTAGGGTTATAACATTTACTTGGACATGCATCATATCTTCTCCAAATAGTTTCCATTTATATTGCAGGAATGGTTAAAGAAACAAGATAAAGTCATTCTGGTTGCATTTCTAGTGGAGCTAATAGTTTGGGATGAAGCCAAGATTGATACCTTCAAGGTTCTAGATAACAAGTGGCACCGGGCTATTGATGTTTGGTTTTATCGAGTAAAATTAGGATACATTATTGAGTTCCCTATATCATATAGTGATTCTTTCATTCAGGGTGAACGAAAGTTTGAAGAAGTTCTAAGGAAGTGAATTCTAGAAGAAATTAACCTTTGGATCAAGATGTTATTTGTGGAAAGAATAATGATGCACATGAAGCCCGATATAATGGATGAGTAAACCGCTTAGCACTTTATGGCGGGGGGGGGGGTTGCCAAGGTGGGGGAAAAAGAGCTGGAATATTGATCCATTAAGGAGGATCCAACAAGTTGTTGATATGAGGGGATAACTTGAATGGACCTAGAGGATCAAAGGAGAAAAAGAGTCAAGAGATAAGGTGAGGACTATAATTAAGCCAGAGCTTATCAAAGGAGTGGAGAAGCATTAGCCAAGGGTGCACAGCGAGGTGTCGGGCTGAGGAAAAAAATTCAAGAAAAATATCACACCATGAAGTGGTGTGAGAAAGGATGCTGTGTTGAAGTGAAGCATAGGCCAGTACATGCCTACAAATATACTTATAATCAAAGATACAAGTAGTGATAGTAGTGGTAGTGATGTCCTAGGTGACAATCACCATACCCTTTGATTTTGGTGGTATGCCATAACCTTAAGAGACAATAGAGCGCACATCTGTGATTCATGGAAGAACCATTTTAGTGCAGTGATAGAATCAGATGAGGAAACATTATACAAATATGCACTGATAATAAAAGGACTTTTCGTGCAATAGAGTGAGGCTCCAATCAGAAGATGATTTGGCACTCATTGTAGTGGAATTACACTAAGATGGAGAGAGGATGGTGTGTGAAGAATTCATGTGCTGAGTGGAGAGAGTGATTATGTGAAAGGTCATAGTGTGATGCAGGAGCATCATAAGCAGCCAAGTGAGCATGAAGGCGAAAGACAACTGGAAAAGCGCAACACACATTTTACACATTTTGAAATGTTTTTGAAAAATTAATAAGTGGATATTAATGTAATAGCTAGAAGTGTACTTGCATTTATATATGGCTATTGTAAACAGATCGTGAGCAATTTTCTCTCATCTTTCAATGTAAAAGGCATTTAAGCCCAGTTAAAGAAAGTAGGTAGGTTTGAATTAATAGATTAGATAGTTTTAGAAGCGTAGGAGGGAAAACGGATATAGACACCCTCATCTTTGTATCATAGTAGATCAGATCATTTGCACAGAATAGAAGAAGAGAGCTATAGCAGAAAGTTGTAAAAGAATAACCCATGTACAGGAGCTTGAGTTAATATATGAAGCTTTGACTCAAATTTCATGGTGTTATGATGCTTACTGCTTACATTTGTTGAATAGTATGATTACAATTGTTTTATTCTCTCTGTTATGCATTTTTTGTTATGTTGTGTTGAATGTATGATTTCACGTTGAATGTATGAAGTCTGAGAGAGAAAGAGAAAGAGTTTCAATTTTTTCTCATCCTGAGAGAGTTCCTGCAAGGAGTGTAGTGAAACATCCGCAAGGTGTGCGTTGACAAGGGTTCTGATTTTTATCCCAGAAAGCTTAGGAGGGATACCATTGTTCTCATTCTAGCAAAAGTGCAGGTGAAGCACAGAGGCCATGAAAGGTGTGCACAGGCTAGTCGAAGCCTCAGAATTTATCAACTAAGTTTGAAGAGTGAGGGACTGTTGCTGCCGAGAGTGCACAGAGTCGAAGAATCAAATACCCAGAAGTATTTCAAGGTCTGCTGCAAGGAGTGCATGCAGGAATCCATTCGAGGATTGATTTTGCAAGTGAAAGATCAGGATGGTTAGTACCTTTGAAGAAATAAAATGGAGTTAGGGAGAGAAAATCATCACATAGAAGTTAAGTTCAGAAGGGAGAACATTGGCTCATTTCACAAAGATTCTTGAGGAAGAAATCGAACGATCGAAATTCTCCATGGAAAACTCATGAAGTTGTGAGGATCGTTGGATCCAGAGGAGTTGCAGGTTGGATAAGGGTTGGACAAACCCATTATGTTGGTTTCAAGATTCAACATCGAGCCATCAAGATCATTTCGGCAAATTGGTGTTTGTAAGTCCGGAGTGCAAGACAAATCCTTTGGTCACTTGAACTTTCGAATCACGATATCGATTATTGTGTGTGAATATGAGGCGTAGAATTTTCGGCGCTTCAGAATTTTGGAGTTTAGCATTTCGAGGTTTCTTGACGACAAGGATTTTGGTCATAACAGAGAGGAAATCTCGAAGTTGTGAGTTGCGAAAGGATTTTGGCGTGGAATTTCGGAGTTTGGCACTTCGGTTGTCAGGAACTAGAGGAGGCAACATTTTTGGATTGATATTTTCGAACTCATGGTACCCGAAAGCCCGAAATAATGTGGGTTGTCGGATCAAACAAAGGCTTATAGCCATTGATCCCGTGGAAGGAACCATTTCGGAGTTTGGGGTTTTGAAGTGATAGAGGAACGACTGTCGAAGGATTGTTCAAGTTCTAAAAGTCAGAAATCTTGAGTGGACAGGTGGTGTGTACTCATCGCCATGTGGATTCAATCTTCATTAACTATTTCGGGTGTTGGAGGTTGGAGAACCGGGAGAATTGTATCTAGATTCGCGAAGTCGCGAAGTCTGAAACTCCAAATTGATGAAAAGTTTTGTTGGGAAGCCAGCCTTTGTTGAACGCATCGGGGTTTGACATTTCAGCGGTTTCAAATACAAGAGGTCGGGTTTCTTTGCTCCAGGATTCCTGAAGTCACGAAACGCGACACCGATTTGGAGGAGGAAGCGACCAAGGATTTCGGCCTTTCGGCATTTCGGGTTTTGGAGGGTTGAAGAGTCAGAAACTCAACAATAGGATTCGTGATATCATGAAACTCGAAGTCCTGATTTGGCAAAGGGGACCATCATATTGTTGGTCAGAAGATTTGGGTTGATTCCTTGTGTTTGATCACGCAGGCATACCTATAAGGACCTGTGGAAATTTTTTTTGTGTGTGTGTGGGATTCCCTGTGGAGGAATCAAATAGTCAATCTGACTCAGGGGCAGATTTAGAATGATACTGCGTGGATCTTGGGCCGAGGGTCGGGGGTCTACGTCAGTTTGGTATCAGAGCTTGACTCTATTTGTATATTGTAGATGGAGAAAGAAGAAAGAAGAAGAGTACTCTGATACGCATCAGTTTGGTATCAGAGCTCAGGACAAGTTCTTTTCTTTCTGTAGCAGAGAGAATAGGGGAACATTTTACAGACATGCCGTTGAGAAGAAGAGATAGGCCAATGCCTGATCCAGTAGTGGAAAGAGAAATGCACAAGTTATGTGACAGGCTTTATGCTATGGACACAACACAAAGGTGCATAGTCGACGTTGGGGATATCAACGAGGCTGAAAGTGAAAATGAAGTTGGAAACGAAGGAGAAGAGGTTGCAGTCAAAGATGCTGCAGATGAATGCCTATTTAGGGTTGTTGCAAGGATAGGTGCCAGAGAAAAGATGGAGATTCCCATATATGAGGGAAACTTGGATGTTGAAGAGCTTCTAGACTGGATTAGAGATCTAGACAAATACTTCGACTATGGGGAAGTCGAGGAAGACAAGAAAGTCAAACATGTCGTCACTAGACTTAAAGGGCATGTAGCACTATGGTGGGACAAACTGTAGGCTGACAGACGCTGTAAGGGCAAGTAGAAAATCAAAAGCTCAGATAAAATGGTTTTGAAGATAAAATCCAAATTCATACCCAAGGATTATCAAATTACTTTGTTTCAGAGGATGCAGAATTTGAGACAGAAGTTGGGTTTGGTGAAAGAATACATTGAAGAATTCTGCAAGATAAACATCAGGGTAAGTCATTAGGAAAGCAATGATGAAAAGGTTGACAGGTACATGAATGGTCTGAGATATGAAATTCAATATGAGATGAGCATGATGACCCTTTGGACTGTAGAGGATGCTTATCAGATGGCTTTGAAAGCTGAAGAGAATTTGAGCCGAAAGAAAGGTCAAAGAGGCTGAGGTAGAAGTCAAGATAGAGGCAAAACAATTTCCCAAGAAAGGACTCAGAAACCTAAAGAAGAGGGGAAGAAACCTCAAACTCAACCTGAGAGAGGTGGAAGCTCATAGATAGGATAGTATGCTGATAGAAATACTTTTCCTCGAACCAGAGGACGAGGAAGAGGCAGAGGTGGTCAAGTGAAATTCTTTTTCTATGGAAAATTTGGACATAAATCCTATGAGTGTCCAGATAGGAAGAAAGATGGTGGTGAGAATTACATTGTTGAAGCTCAAGGATGGAATGTTGAGGCAGAAGATGTTGAGGGAAGAAGATCCTATTGACGGGCGAAATTGAACGCTCGCCAACTGGAAGAGTGGATCTGATCCAGGGTTGTCTAAATAACCCAATTCGTTTGGGATGACCCACCCTGACGGGTTTTGCAATTCTGTTAGCCGATCTAAGTCCTAGAAAAAGAAATGAAAACTACACTAATAAACTAATCTAAATAAAAATAATAATTAAGACAAACTAATAAACAAATCTAAACTACATATATACAATCTATTACCTAAATCATTCAACTATAATCCTATAAAAATAAATGTTTAATTATTAACAGAATCAGCTTCGATTTACAAATATAAAATATTTACAAATTATAGATTTAAATTAAAACCTGCAAAAATCATTTGTAATCTGTCCTAAGACAACGAAACTATTGTTTTTTGATTTTTATAATTTTATGAAAAAGAAATAGAATAAAAACTATCTAAGCTAAGCAACTAAAATAATAACTCTAACTACAAATATGAACTATACATTATATCTATCTAAACTACTTATATTATACTAACAAATTAACTATCAAATAATAAATAACAAATTGACTTGAAGTAGCGCTTCAGGTTTGTCCTATATGCAATAGTTGTTTTAGCTGTTCGGAGGGAGGAAACCCACACTGGATTATCCACGAGCTTCTCGTAAACAAGAAGCAGTTGTGCTCTTCAAATATAAACAACAACACAAACAAGACATAAAAAAAAAAAATATAACAACAATTTTATGATTTACAAACTATCACAATTAGATAAATTTGTGTGCAACAATTTGTACAAAACAATTCAATTAATGAAAAAGATAAACTTGTATTCATTAAATTGAAATAAAGTGATTGTTGTATCTTTTAGATAAGAGAGATCAGATATGGATAACATATAAATCAAATCACATCAACATGCAATGAATGATGATAGCTAAAGTAGTCGATAATTAATTGCAAACTGATATGCAGAAAACTTGAAACAAAAGTTTGATATATTGAAAGCGAAAGATGTTACAAGACATCAACTTTCATTTCAATCTGAATCATAAATCCATAGTCTAGTTCCCTCCACAGTGATGATGATTGTTTTACAAAAAATAACCAGTATTTAAAGACTTCCCACAGGGTAAAACATCCCTGTGGGAATTATCAAAACAGTTTACAGAAAATCTAGAGATAATCTCCCAAGTCTGACTAAAACTAACACCCTATAATAAAATTGTATCACAAAAACATCTCTCAAACTACCAAAGCATGCCACATGTATCATTGTAATTCGTATGCACCTGAAAGGGGACAAAAATAGACAATATTAGAGGATATTTTGTTGATAAAATTGACAGGAATCTAATTTTTAAGACTAGCTACAGAATCTTGCGATTCTGTAGCTGGTCTAAATTGAACACAAAATCGTTTTAAAACCAATTCAAATCTTAAAGAATTATATTCAAACTATTAAACCAATATTTGATTGCTAATTAGAAACCAAACGAATCATTCAAAAACTTGTATGCAAATTAAAATAAAAGAAATCGTGGTCAATCGAAAGGTAATAGAGATACATGTACTCTGTTCAATTTGTTATCACCAATTCGGGTAACCAGAATCGCTCAGATAATTTGACAGCAATGAAATCATTTTCATGAACCAATTCCAATCGACACAAACTGTAACTGGTTGAACAAATCATATATGCAATCGTTTATGCTGCCTCATCCATTAACAAAATCATTGTCGAATCACAACGAAATCAACAAGATCGTATTTCAAACTAATAGAACTATATCAAACATATACAAACGATCATTCTAATCATGGTACGCGACAATCGTTTACAAATCAAATCAGATAGGAACAAATCGAAACAGTTTGGGGTCAACAAAATCGTTATGCAAAATCGTATCAATCAACACAGCCACACGATTTTTAGCAAATAGATCTTTTGCACAGGTCGAATGTAATCAAAACCCAAACGAGAATATTCATTCAATACAAAACGGAGTCATTCCTGGTAAGTCAAAGTCAACAGGGTTGTTTTGATTCTATTAGAAGAAAACGAAACTAATCAAAATCAAACCCAATCGACTATCCTAAATCAGACGAACATAATTGATTAAAAAACAAGCCAAACAGAATAAAAAACAAATCAATTTCTTATATTAAGATGGGCACAACAAAATCGCATAACCAAATCATAGCTATATTTGAGTTTAGTAAAATGAATCTACTGTACAGGATCCACAACATAACCATTTTTGATGATCAAACTATAACAGAATCATTTCAAATGTATTAAAGAAAAGTTGAATCCATTAAATTAATTCAAGCAAACTTACAGAGAAAAAATCATATTGAAATTCATACCTGGACAATCAGAAAACAACTCGGTCATGATAATTTGGAATTGACAAAGGCTATTTCCGCTTCGACATTCTTGAAGACAATCGAACCGGTGGTTTTTTGTTTCTTTTCACTGGCTTGAAGCTTGTCGTTCTCCTTCGTCAGCACTGTCACCCGTTCCTCTAACAATTTGATCTTTGATTGCAACAAGGGAACATCGATGTAATAACACTCTAGACATGCATTACATTGGATACATGATGGCTGCTCGGGCTTTGATATCACAGGTGAGGGTTTGTTTAAGTCACCAAGGGTTTCATTGTGCAGCTTGATTCCCGGGTAGTTAGGATTGTTTTTGAGACAAGGGGGTAAATTAGAGACATAGTCATAGGGTTTCGTAGAGAATAGGCCATGGGAATAGGGGTACTCTTCAGCCAAGAAATGCTCAATATTGGAGTCTGAGTCCTCGCTCAGCACTATGGGCTTTTGTTCGATGTTTTTTTTAGGTTTGTTCCAGGCAAGTCTCGATATCAATCGAGCATTTTTATTTCCTTTAGTATTGATAGCAATGTTACCTCTGCCTTGCTTACTCACCGACTTCTTGACGGCCTCATCTTTGTCTTTAGTACAAGGGTTGGTTAGGGTATCGGGTATGTCAGGGCAATCTGAGGGTTTGGCAGGGGGTAGAAGGATATGAAATGGCACAGCTGGCCCAGCCAAAGTCTCATTGACCACAACCTTGTCGATTTGAGCAGAATATGGATTAGCAAAGTCATTTCTAAACAGAAAGGCTTGCCAATTATCGCGATGAAGGCTCAAATGGTGGATGATGATGAGTTTAATTAAGTTGTGGTGAAATAGACTGCTATCAACCTTCTCGTGTTTGAATCTCTTAGACATCTTGTAAAGACTACGCAAGAATTAATGCGGCATATTCAAAGGATAGCCCATAAAATTCATCAATAACCGGAGGTGATACAGAAACACCAAGCCATACTGACCTTCATAGGTCACAAATTGTTTCACAATTACCAAAAGATCGTGCCACCTGGGTTTGAGGGTAGAAATAGGCATACCTTTATCACAGGAAACAACCTTTCTTGATACGAAAAGTAATGGCCACGACACCTCATCAACTTTGGAATTTTTAAACCACCTTTAGCCTGTAGCCGACAGTTCTGTAGCTGAACTTAATAATTCCTCATTGAGCTTGAGCTATATGTCACCTACTTTAGCCCTGCACCCCTCAAAGTTGAGGGTGAATTGTTGGGCAACCAAAAGGTTAAAACCCTCAAAATTCTATATAAACACCAGCCAACCACTATTTTCTAAATCCTTACAGGCATTATCGAATAGCAACAGAGCTTGGCTACCATTCGGCTCTATGCGCACCACCGGTGCCATAGACAGGAGAACACAGTGAGCGAGGTGAATGGGATAGGTTTCGAACAAAGTATACGCAGGGGCAGAATGCTCACAGGCTTACCCGAAAACACCAGAGGAGACCCGGGATAGGGGAAAAACATTAATGATAGAATGTGCGAAGGTGGTGGAGCTATTTCGGCCCATGCAAAACAATCATTTCCCATAGTACAACTGACGGAGCATATAACATTTCAAATCACTATGCATATATTAAAAACCATGCCATTCAATAATTAATGAAACCTATGGTAAGTCGACCCAAAAATTCGTATAAACAAAGTGTTTGCAAAGTTTTTTTAAATCAAAACAATAATTAGAAATCAACACCAAGGGTTCGATCATATCAAATATGCGTTGTGTGGTATTATTGCGCCAAGGATCTAATCCATAATTTTCATGAAACCAATGTGCCAATGAATTTGATCAACATACATCAAATCATCAATAAATCAATGATTGAATCACAATCCTTAGGAAATCATCACAGTCTCATAAAAATTGAAATCATATTAACAACAAAAAATCTCAAATGAGTAAGGAACCTTGGAGTCTTGTCAACTATATAATCATAATTAAAATGGAAACGGAATGAACATATCGACAAGAGTAACCATAACAATCTAGTGACGATTTCAGTGTGACTTCGAAAACAAATTTTTCACGCTTGCAGTCGTGAAAACAAGAACAAAGGAAAATGTGCAAATGCACGAAATAATAGTGTTCTTTTATTCCAAGATTGCGACAAAAATCAAGGTTTGCAAAACACTGGTGTAGGCAACTTATAAGGACAGTATAAAAATGTGAATTGGTTGCCAACAGATCCTTGATTATGAGGAAATTTCTCTTGAAGCCAGAGAAGGAGGCAGAGAACCCAGCCCAAAGAAATAGTATGTTTCAGACTGCTTGCAAGACTAAGGATAGAGTATGCAAAGTCATAGTGGACAGCGGTAGGACAGACAATCTTGTATCTACAGAGATGGTATAAACGCTGGAGTTGGAGACTATTGTACATCCAGGCCCATGCAGAGTTTCATGGCTACAAAAAGGACATCAAGTAAATGTCACTAAACAATGTTTAGTTGAATTTAAAATAGGAGGATGTAAGGATGAAATATTATGTGATGGCATTCCCATGGATGTTTGTTATCTATCGTTGGGTAGACCGTGGAAATATGGAGGAAACATGGTTCATGATGGGAGAAAGAACACGTACACCCTGGAGAAAAATGGTAGGGCTCACATGTTGTTGTCGATTAAAGATAAAGATTTTAAAACAGAGATGAGCAACACTGTACTTCTCATGAGTGGGAAGGAATTTCTTGATGAGGTTAAGAAGAAGGAAGACACACAATTTATTGTGGTCAAGAATCCCAAAATTGTTTTGACCAGTACGAGGATAGATGATTTACCAGAAGAAATCCAAGAGTTGTTGGGAGAGTTTGTTGATATAGTAGTGGATGAACTACCTTGTTCGTTTCCACCTATTAGAAGTATAAGTCATCACATTGACCTTATACCTAGAGCCAGTTTTCCAAACAAAGAAGCATATCAGTTAACGTCGCAGGAAAATGAAGAAGTTAAGACGCAGGTATAGGATTTAATGGACAAAGGATTGATTCGAGAAAGCTTGAGTCCATGCGTTGTTCCAACAGTGCTCAACCCAAAGAAATATGGAGGCTCAAGAATGTGTATAGACTCAAGGGAAATCAATAAGATTACCATCAGATACGGATTTCCATTACCAAGGATGGATGACTTGATGGATTTCTTGAACGGAGCAAAGTTTTTTTCAAAGATTGATTTGAAAATTGGATATCATCAAATTCGAATGAGAGAAGGTGATGAATGGAAAATAGCATTCAAGACAAATGAGGGGCTATATGAATGGCTTGTCATGCCATTTGGCTTAACAAATGCGCCCAATAATTTCATGATATTGATGAATAAAGTCCTGAAGGATTTCATAGGGAAATGCGTCATTGTATATCTTGATGATATATTAATTTTCAGCAAGACAGAAAAAGAACACTTAAAGCATTTAGATGCAGTAATGAGAAGATTACAGTAAGAGAAATTGCTGATAAATATGAAGAAATCGTCATTTATGAGGACATAACTCATTTACTTGGGTTTTGTTATCTCTACAAATGAGTTGAAGATGGATCCAGAAAAGGTAAATGCAATTAAGAATTGGCCATCACCGAAGAGTGTGTTTGAAGTTCGAATCTTCCATGGTTCGACAAGTTTCTATAGGAAATTCATCCGAAATTTCAGTGGAATTAGCACACCGATGATGGATACGGTGAAGAAAAGACATAAATATTTTCACTGGATAGAGGAAGCAGAGAAGAGTTTCAATCTGCTGAAGAAAAAGATCACTGAGCAGCCCATTCTGGTTTTGCCGGATTTTGACAAGACATTCCAAGTCGAGTGTGATGCGAGTGGATTTGCAATTGGAGTGGTCTTGAGCCAAGACGACAGGCCAATCGCATACTTCAATGAAAAACTAAATGAAGCAAAGATCAAGTACTCAACATATGACAAATATTTCTATGCAGTCATACAAGCACTGAAGAAATGGAGACATTATTTGGTTCCTAAAGAGTATGTTTTGTACAATGATAATCATGCTTTACAATTCGTGACTCAACAAGAGAAGTTGAACCAAAAACATGTTAAATGGGTTGAATTTATGCAGAATTTTACTTTTGTAATTAAGCATATTGTTGGAACTGCTAACAAAGTTGGTAATGCTTTGAGCAGGACATGTTTGCTTATGCAGGAGTTCAGAGTCAAGACTTTAGGTTTTGATAACCTCAAAGATATGTACAGGGATGACCTAGATTTTAAGGAGGCATCTGAGATTTCAGTTCTCAGTGACAGAAGCCAGTGGACCAAATACATGATCCAGGATGGATTATTATTCTGGGGCAATCAGCTATGTATTCCAAAATGCTCCATGAGGGAGAATTTGCTGAAAGAAAAACATAGTGGAGGATTGGACGGACATTTTGGTCATGACAAGACGTTCTCAAAGTTGAATGGCTCATATTTTTGGCTAGGGATGAGAACAGATGTTAAGAAACTTGTGGACAGATGCAGAATTTGTCAGCACACAAAGGGAAAAAGGCAGAACATAGGGTTATAACAGTCATTACCCATAGTTGAGTGGTTGTGGGATGCAGTGAGCATGGATTTCATATTGGGACTGCCAAGGACACAAAGAGGGTATGATTCAATCTTTCTGGTAGTTGACATATTTTCTAAGATGGCACATTTCATACCATGCCAGATAACTAATGACACAACTCATATTGTGAACCTGTTTTTCAAGGAAGTCGTCAGACTTCAGAGCTTGCCAAGGAGTATTGTTTCTGATCGGGATACCAAGTTTGTAGGACATTTTTGGAGGACTTTATGGAAGAAGTTGGGGAAAAGTTTTTCTTTTAGCTCAGTGTATCATCCTCAAACGGATGGATAGACAGAAGTTGTGAACATAAGCTTGGGAGATTTGTTGAGGAGCCTAGTGACTGAACACCACAGTCAGTGGGATCACATTCTGCCGCAGGTGGAATTTGTTTATAATGATTCACTCAACAGAAGCATAGGGCATAGTCCATTCTAGATTGTATATGGAATGCAGCCAAGGGGAGTTTCTGAATTGAAAGATACAAAAAAAGATGAATTCAGAAGTGCTAGTGCAGAGAAATTTGTAGAAGTAATGAAGGAGCTTCATAGCTGAATCAAGGAGCGATTGCAGAGTTCAAGTCAAGAATACAAGCAGAGAGAAGATCAACACAGAAAAGAACTTCAATTTGAAGTTGGTGATCTAATTCTTGCACATCTAAGGAAGGAAAGGTTCCCAAGAGGGACATATAATAAATTGAAGATGAAAAATATTGGACCATGCAGGGTCATAAAGAAATTTGGGGCAAATGCATATGAGATTGAATTACCCGATGGGATCAGAATCTCACCGATATTCAATGTTGTGGATTTGTACCCTTCCAAAGCTGAAGGAGTAGGAACAAAAGAAGAATAGAAAGAGGTTCAATGGACAAAACAAATGCCTGTAGCTAAAAAGCCACAGCTGGAAAGCATAAATGACAACAAGATTAGCAAGAAGACCAGGAGGAAAGAGTATTTTGAATACTTGGTCAAATGGAAAGGACATCCAATTGAAGATGCTAGTTGGGAAGATGAAGAAAAAATTCATAAGGATGGATAGACCATGCAAGAGCTCATGAATAGGAGTTCATGAAAATTTTCAAGCGAGGGAGTATGATGCAGGAACATCGTAAGCACCAAGTGAGAATGAAGGCAGAAGATAGCTGGAAAAGCGCAACACACATTTTACACGTTTTGAAATATTTTTGAAAAATTAAGAAGCAGATATTAATGTAATAGCTAGAAGTGTACTTGCATTTATATATGGCTGTTGTAAACAGATCGTGAGCTATTTTCTCTCATTTGTCAATGCAAAAGGCATTTAAGCCCAGTTAATGAAAGTAGGTAGGTTTGAATTAACAAATTAGACAGTTTTAGAAGCGTGGGAGGGAAAACAGATATATACACCCTCATCTTTGTATCATAGTAGATTAGATCATTTGCATAGAATATAAGAAGAGAGTTGTAGAAGAAAGTTGTAAAATAAGAACCCATGTACAGGATCTTGAGTTAACATATGAAGCTTTGACTCAAATTTCATTGTGTTATGATGCTTACTGTTTACATTTGTTGAATAGTATGCTTACAATAGTTTTATTCTCTCTGTTATGAATTTGTTGTTATGTTGTGTTGAATGTATGATTTCATGTTGAATGTATGAAGTATGAGAGAGAAATAGAATGAGTTTCAATTGTTTCTGATCCTGAGAGAGTTCCTGCAAGGAGTGCAGTGAAACATTCGCAAGGTGTGCGTTGACAAGGGTTCTAAGTTTTATCTCAGAAAGATTAGGAGGGATACCGTTGTTCTCATTCTAGAATAAGTGTAGGTGAAGCACAGAGGCCGTGCAAGGTGTGTGTAGGCTAGTCGAAGCCTTGGAGTTTATAAACTAAGGTTGAAGAGTGAGGGACTGTTGTTGCCGAGAGTGCACAGAGTTGAAGAATCAAATACCCAGAAGTATTTGAAGGTCTGCCGCAAGGAGTGCGTGCAGGAGTCCTTTCGAGGCTTGAGTTTTCAAGTGAAAGCTCAGGATGGTTAGTACCTTTGAAGAAATCAAAGGGAGACGGGGAGCGAAAATCATCATGCAGAAGTTAAGTTCAGAAGGAATAAGATTGGCTCATTTCAAAGAGATTCTTGAGGAAGAAATCGAACGGTCGAAATTTTCCATGGAGAACTCGTGAAGTTGCAAGGACTGTAGGATCCAGAGGAGTTGTAGGGTGGATAAGGGTTGGACAAACACATTACGTTGGTTTCAATATTCAACGTCGAGCCGTCAAGATCATTTCAGCAAATCAGGGTTTGTAAGTCCAGAGTGCAAGCCAAATACCTTCGTCACTCAAACTTCCGAATTGCGATATGGATTATCGTGTGTGAAGATGAGGCGTAGATTTTTTGGTGCTTCAAAATTTCGGATTTTGTCATTTCGGGGGGTCCTGACGACAAGGAGTCAGAGCATAGTGGAGCGGAAATCCTGAAGTCGCGAGTCGCGACAAGATTTTGGCATGGAATTTCATTGTTCGACACTTTAGTTGTCGGGAAACAGAGGAGGCAGCATTTTTGGATTGAGAGTTTCGAACTCCTGGTACCCGAAAGCCTGAAATAACATGGGTCGTTGGATTGAACGAGTCCTTATAGCCATTGATCTTATGGAAGGCACCATTTCGGAGTTTGGGGTTTTGAAGTGATAGAGGAACGGTTGTCGAAGGGTTGTTCAAGTTTTGAAAGCCAGAAATCTTGGGTGGGCAGGTGGCATGTACTCATCACCAGGTGGAGTCAATCTTTGTTGATTGTTTTGGGTGTCGAAGGTTGGAGAACCAGGAGACTTGTATCCGGATTTGCGAAGTCGTGAATTCTGAAACTCCAAATCGACAAAAAGTTTCGTTGGGAAGCCAGCCTTTGATGAACACATTAGGGTTCGACATTTCGGCAGTTTTGAATACAAGAGGTCATGGTTCTTTGCTCCAGGATTCCCGAAGTCATGAAACATGACACAACTTTGGAGGAGGAAGCGGCCAAGGATTTCGGCCTTTCGAAATTTCAGGTTTCGGAGGGTTGAAGAGTCAGAAACTCAACAACATGATTCATGATATCATGAAACCCGAAGTCCCGAGTTGACAAAGGGCGTGATCATATTGTTGGTCAGGAGATTTGTGTTGATTCCTTGTGTTTGATCACGTGGGCATACCTATAAGGACCTGTGGAAAACATTGTTGTGTGTGTGTGGGATTCCCTGTGGAGGAATTGAAGAGTCAATTTGACTCAGGGGCACATTTAGAATGATCATGTGCGGATCTTGGCCCGAGGGTTGGGGGTCTGTGTCATAATGCATATATTAAACTGGGAAATGAAGTGAATAATGGAAATGTGCATATCAACCCTTATTCAGGAGTGCACATTTGTGGTGCGCAATCATTTCAAGAAGAGAGGGAGCATATTGTTGAAGCACCAAAATAAAAGGAATATGGAGGCTTCCCTAGTGGTGGGGGATATTATTTGATATATTTATAAGATGTTCTTATGTGTCTATAAGTATATTCCTCTCTAGGCACCTCACAAGAAATTTCAAAATAATATGGACTTACCCCCCCTCCCTTTATTCCACCACCCTTGCACATTTTTAATCAATAATAAAACACAACAAATAGTGAAGATATTGGAGTCATAGAAATAGAAGAAGAAGACATAAGTGACAAAACAAGTGAAGAATAAGGTGAAGTCAACAATAATTTACCCCAAGCAATAGTTTTATGGAAATATCTAGTAAATAGGAGTCAGATAAGAGGAATTAGGACTAGTTCAAAGATGGAAAATAACCTATGTTTAATGTTTCTTTATAGAAGTAGTTTTTGCATGAGGCATAGAGATCCCTTGAAAAATAAAGACTATGCTAGGACTTGGCTCATGTGTGTGAGTAAATCTAGTGCGCAACTTAAATATTGATACAAGAAGTACTTAGACATACCATATTACAACGCACTCAACAAAAATATTATGAATAACAACACAAAGAGGATTTGCAATACACAACATGCACAAAAGTATTATGTGACCTATGTCGCATGGAGGATGTCAAATATCAAGTCAATACCTTCTTACAATGATGTTAGTTCTTGCTTAAAGATCCTTAATCTACACATAAGTTGACCCATATGTTAAATTCTTGCATGAAAGAAAAAGTAGAGGAGATAACCATAACAAGCCCATTGTCGAAAAGGGATGTCTTTTAGGTCAACAAGAAAAAGTGCATCGTGCAAGAGTTTAAGATGACAACATATCTTGATGGGAATGTTGGTAGATGATTTGGGGGATTAGTTTTGGGAACTACGTAATGGACGCAAAGGAAGGAAATAAAGTTGGCACACTTTCAGAGATCGATGCTTGAAAAGGAAGGAATATTGTTCAAAGTTGTTAGGAATTTTGGGTCCATCAATATGGGATAAGCCCCATTGAAATTGTATAAATATGTAATGGTTTATGGATAGATAGGTATTGAATGAAAATATCCAAGAGTGATGGGATCTAAGTAGGAAAGTAAGTAAGTATAAAAAGTATGCAATGTATGCAAGAATGTAAGAGTCTCTCATACATTATTCCCTTGTCGTTCTCTTATCCCTCTATCTCTCTTTTTTGCTCTTTAGTCTTACATTCTCGCATGTTGGAGTTACTTCACACACACTAGGATTTATTTTTCTTAAGGTTTTTATTTTTTTATTATTCATAATTAGTCCTTATCCAGTCTCCTATATTTTAGGAGAGAATATTCCACCTGGAGAATATTCTCTTTCAGTTCACACTTCAGTTTGACTAGTTGAGTTGAGTTTAGGTGTTGCATTAGGATCATCACCATGAAACATTGGGATAGTCACCATGTTAATTAGACCTTGCGTTGGTATCATCACCAAAGTGGCGCATTAGCCCTGATTCCTTGAGTTAACTCCTCACTAGTTTCTATTCAGTCAGTTAACTGAAGACTAGTTGACTAGTTAACTCAACTAGGTGGCAGTTCACTCCCGTAACTGCCTAAGAGACTA
Organism: Picea sitchensis; assembly: GCA_010110895.2. NCBI lineage: Eukaryota > Viridiplantae > Streptophyta > Pinopsida > Pinales > Pinaceae > Picea > Picea sitchensis. The sequence goes on from SNQJ01S0023963.1 coordinate 48,481, forward strand.
GAATAGGTGGCACTTCACTCCTGTAGTTGTTGGTGTGTGTCCAGATCACTCTAGACCACCACTATGGAGACTTGGTTCACCTCAAGTCGAACTCATTGAGCTATACAAAGTATATCATGTGTAAATTATTCATTATTCATAATGGTTAATGAGAATTCTTTCCATTCTTTCTGTCCTTCTTCTTCTTTTCCAATTCTCTCTCCAAATGTGTGTATCATTGTTTAGCTAGATATATTATGTGTAGGTCAACACATTTACATCACATACATTGCATAATTATTCTACTTACTTAATTTTCTACTTAGCTCCCATCAACCTTGCATATTTTCATTTGCTACCTATATGTCCCAAAAACCTTACATATTTATACAATTAGAATGGGTCTTAGCCCATATTTATGGACACAAAATGCCTAATGGCTTCAAATTGTCTTCCTTCCTTTTCATTCTTTAACCCATGAAAGTTCACCAAATGTATGTCCTTCCTTTGCATGCACTGTATAGTTCCCAAAAGTGGGCCCCAAAAACCCATCCCAGCATGCCGCCAATAGTGAAATGTTGATTTTATTGAGCCACTTAGTCCTTTTTCCTCCCTCCTTTCCACATTGCAACAAACTTCTAAAAATATTTTGTAACATGCCTATTTCACCCAGCTTGTAAATTAATCATACTTAGGGATCATTGTTTCACCCAACGAAGTTGGTTGCAGAGATATCCCTCTAATAAAATCTTATCGTCATATATATTTCTTTGGATGTATTATGTTATCCTATGTCTTACCTTAACCAATCACTAAGTCTAAAGTGTCACCTATATTTGTATTATTCATTTAGCATATTAGTTATATATCCTCAAGTGATGACTAATGATTTGGTTAAGATTGTTTGGCCTAGTCATCATGCATTATTTTAGGATCTAGAGAAAATCTCTCTATGAGGGGGCATCACCCGTTGTACTATAACTATGTACCATTTGTGTGAATACATTAAGTGTTGGATAGTATGCCTTTTATGTCATGTTGTTGTTCTTGTGTATATTGTATCAATCAATATTAAAGCTTATTGTTTATGTTTTATCTTTTGGTATCAAAGATTCTTTGTTTTATCAATTCATGTCAAATATCTCATGGTCTTAAGGGACTAATAGCTTCTCCATGGTGAAACGTTGATCAAAATATTAGAGCCATGGTGAAGAAATGTTGATACTATCATCTCCATGGTGAAAATTGTCAAGGAAGAGCAACAATAATGAGTGTAGTTTCATTTTGAGGACTATATCACGGACCATATTGAGGACTGTGTCAATGAATGTATCATGGACTGTATTAAGGACTGTAACACAAACAACTTGTGTTTTTTGTCTGGATTTATTTTTCAATGAATGTCTTCAAACCTGTATGGAGGTATGATTTAGGACATTCTCCCAAGATAAAGATAGTGATCTGGTACCTACAGTGAACAATTCAAGAGATAAGTTTTCATAACATGTTATTTATATGAAATATTTATGTATTTATAATGGAGAAATCTCAATTTCTGTGTGCATTGATAATTTTGAATGCATGTATAAATATGAAATGTCTTTAAGAGAGACGTTCTTTGTTCCTAAAAAGAACAATACTTTGTTCTTTTATGAGTTTTTTGTTCACCATCTCAAATCATGAATTAGATAAATCATTGAGCATAAAATTGAATATATACTAGAACATGGTTGTTGAAATGCGTGACAATGATTTAATCTTACATTGATAGATGTAAGACCATCAATCTGCACCCTATCTATGTTATCTCTCTCTCTATTTGTATCTAGCAAAAAATAGATCTCAACGTGTGCAATTTTTCCAGTAAATTTTAGAACTAATGGCCATAACATTATACTAGATCTGTTCATAATACATCTCAACACTGCGGGGGAAATGTTGGTGCAATTATTTGCATAATATATTACCAAACATAAATTATCAACCGTGATTCGTAATCATTAGAGTTGATGCACTATATGTGTCGATAACAGATAGGTTCCTATGTATGATGAGTATATCATAAAGAAGAAACATTCAATAACAAAATACTTTGTTTCAAACCTTTCAAATAACACTCCACACATACAATTCAAAATTTAGAAAGAAAAACTGATCAACAAATGTGTAATTCATAATTCTTCTTCAGGGGATGGATCTGCTCATTATAGGGTCATGAAATATAGAGATGGGCTATGACTTTATCCCTTGTAGAAACTAATTTCAACAATAAACTGTAATCAACTTTCTACACACAGTAAAAAGGAAATCACTCATAACTTAATCAATTCTGGAAGAAAATTTGTTCCTACACATGCAACATTACACAAGATACTCCATTCTTGGTGCATGTAGGTGAGAGATGGAGCCTGGTTGTTCTTGCACTTACTTCATACAACACAAATATTAAAGCTTTTAAACTCATAAAATGATAATTGCATATCTAACAATCATGAGCATCCACCCACACACACATAAACAAATACAAAGAGACTTACCTTGGTTGGGGCGGTGGGCCCTTGTTGTACCAACCAGGTAGCTCTAGGATATTACAGAACAAACACTTTAATCATATCCAGGAATTTCAAAGGCTGGACTTCATATTCCTTCAATTGACAGGTATACAGTAATTCAAAACTCAGTTTCTCAGCATAACAATATATTCAAACTCTCCCAAGAACCAATATTACATCATAGTAATTCCTTTTTTCTCAATACTCCTTCCTTCATATTTATACAAGGAAATTCAATGGGGATAGATGAGAACAAATCCCCCAACTCAGAATTTGCTCAAACTGTTTATGCACAAAATCTGGGTTTTTCACCAAATATTACAAATTCGAGTTAAGGATCCTTCGATATCTGTCTATCTATTATGAATCATGAGAAACTATTTCTGTCTTGTGTAGCTGGATATCGTTTATAAAAACCCATTGGATGTTTTCGTAATCTATTCTTCCATGTGCACCAAAATCAAGGTACAATGTGACAGTTTAGAAATATGTAATGATTTTAGACTGAATCATTCCCCCTGAGCTAGAGATCCACGTGTGTGAGATATGGAGATTCTTTTCCATGGGTCGACATGAAAACACATGTATGGACAAAACCCATGTCCCTAAATTTGGATATTCATCGTCATCTGCCCGAACATTGAGGAGAAAATCCAGTACCAGAATCCTATAGGTAGTTGTTTAGTATCGGATTGCACGATGACTTGTAGTACCAGAATGTTGAGATATCGAAATAAACTTCTCATGAGTCAAACTATTAGGATTATACAAGATAGAACACATTAATCAAATTAATTCAAGAAATTTAAACAAAACATGCTTTAAATCATCAATTACCTCTTGTGAGCATCAACTAGGTCATTAGGTATGTGTTTGGGAATAAAAAATCAAGTATGGGCTTATAACATAGGAAAAAACGATTGGATACAAGGTAAGATAGGGAATTATACATGTCAAAATAGAGACTTAACATTCCCCCATGCTTAAGTCATTGCATGTCCTCATGGAACAATTGTCTTCAAATTTTCAAAATTGATGATACTCCTCACTCAATCAAGAATTCCTTGAAGTTCCACCTTTTTTCAGCTACTTAAGTTCTTGTTATACGTATATACTTCCTGGTATATGCTTCACATTCTTACCCATGGCAAAGTAGTTATGATGGAAAAGGGGAGTCATGAGTAATAGATTAGATCTGCTAGTGATTTGACGTTAAGTCTTATCAAATCTGTTTTCGATCATAGTTAAGACAATGGCCTGGATATGAATCTAATATGATTATAGGTGTTAATGTTTATGCCATTATTATAGTTCTTTGCATTTCAATAGATAAGATCATAATAAGAACAAGATCACTGATAAATACACATTCACAAGAGACACAACATTTATCCTGGGAAACCCTCTAGGGGAAGAAAACCCAACAAAAACTTCCTTATCATAAATAGCTTATACAGTGTTCAAGAGATAACTCAAACCAATACAAAAAGTCCTCCCCAAGAGATGCACCACTCTTCTTCTCCTCTCTCTGGTAATTGCGGTTTGCCTCATAAGAGAAATGAGCAAGTGAGTTGTGTGTTTGAAGTGAGGCGCTAGCCTCTTATTTATACAAGATTGGCACATGTGAAAGGTCACAACTGGCAGGGTCGACCTCTCACTCTAGGTGGGTAAACCCACCTTTAATTAATTATGGGTCTTCCATAATAACTGTTGGGGCCGACTTCTTATTCTGCCCTTTGTAATTCTCCGATGACCAATCTGCAAAAGGGGATTTGGTCCTTATACAATTATCGACATGATTAATCCACAATGGGGATTAATCCAATAACAATAATAATAATAATGACATGATTAATCCACAATGGGGATTTAATCCAATAATAATAAGAATTCTCTTCGCAGTTACATTATTTCAACACTCCCCCTTAACAAGAAGGGTATTCTTCGTCAGCATCAGGCAAGAGAGGTCTGCATCATTAGTTGCATCTGGAGGATAGTATCGTCAATATCATCTTGAAACATTGTCGAGCACATTTACAAGTCATCAGAAGTTTTCTTCATCAGTAGCATCATTATTCTTGAAAGAATGCTATCATCATCTGCATCAAATATGTATCAGTAAAAATGATACCTCATCACAGCACTAGGCTGGCACATCACAGTACTACACTAGCTCAATGTCATAGCGGTTAAGCTGGTAGCTCAGTGTTAGTCACATCTTGCTTTACGTCTAACAACTAGGTCAGAAGCAAG